>JAJIBD010033044.1:0-16670 GCA_021461705.1 Cryptotis parvus | reverse complement strand
TCAGGGCCAAAATGTAAAAAGAATGTATTTCAGTTCCAATCACCACACTTTAGCCTTAAAGGTATTTTTATGAAGAAACTGACTTTCTCCCTAAGGAGGCAAATGGAGTGTGTTTATAGGCTAAAGGACATAACTTTATAGTGAATGGTATTTCAAAAAGTAAGACTCTTTCTGGATGGAGATAGTACACTGCAGAGACACCCTGCCTCAATGTAGTCTTCTAGGACTATATTCAGGAAACCATGACACATCTGGGAACCCAATCTGAAAGTGTAGAAGCCGCCTTGTCCTCCCAAGAGTACATTTCTTTACATATATTCTCTTGTGAGCTCTTCCAAAATGTACACAGGCAGTAGGAAGTATTAGGTTGAACAGAGGTTTGTAATCTTGATACAGATACTTTCAGAGTTCTCATTATATGGAGGTAGATTCTTCTTCTTTTAGCCCCATCTGGCCAAGGTCCAGCTTAAATCTATTAGGGTTCAAATTCATACCAGTTTTTTATTTTTTGACATTGTATGCCTGCTCTCAACTTCTTCTTGGCATGCAATATCGGTTGCCTAAAAAATGGGGGTTCATATTATTTTTCATCCAAAACAGAAGATAGGTAATTGAATTTATGCCTGTGATTTTTTGTCTGTGACTCTTCTTTATTATTACTTTATGGAATTAAAAAACCACAGTTTGTCTATATTTAAAACCAAAGTTATCACCATAGATGCAGCTCCAGTGGAGGGGGTTAGGGACGTTGGTGGTGGGAAATGGGCAACTTCGGTGGAGGGAGGGGTGCTGGGAACACTGAAAAAAAAAACGAAAACCCCAAACATGAACAAAATAATAATTGTGTATATCTCTATGGTGGTATAGATAAAATATTATTTCTTAAAAATAAAAAATAAATAAACTAAAAAGCTAGAACCAAAGGGAGAATCTTTGCCAGTTTACTATAAGGCTCATCAGGCAGTTACTACAACTCTTCACCTCCTTGAAACCAAGATCAGTTACATATTATGGAAGGCCCAGCAAGGCAAAAATATTAACAGTACTGAGTGCAAAACTGTTTGTCAAGTGAAAAATACATTATTCAGGCATGACAACTTTCTTAGTGATGCGCCTCCCCCAGCTCCTAAGAGCTTAGCATCTCCGCTGTGCAGGTTCTGCTCACTCATTTCAGCTTGTGCTGTATGCTGTTAAAGTCTTCATATGTCTTTTTTTTTGTCCTAAACTTTTCTGCTTTTATTTTTTCATCTCCTTATTAGGTCCTCCTAACAAGGACATTTAGAAACAAGGTTGTATCTTCAGTTTTCTGGCATTCTTTGTTTTATTATTAAGTGTACTTGGGAAAACTTAACTAATGTAATGAATCTAGTCATTCTTCTCTGAAAAGGTTTTGAGCCTAATAACTTTCCCCCACAGTGTTTATATATTTCAGCTATAAATTTTGGATTGCAAAAGTATTTATACTATGTATCTTATCTCTCAAACTCGACTCATGAATTTTTCTTTTATTTAAAAGTCTTTTGCATTTAAATATTTATTATAGCGTTTAGGTAATATGGCTGCTATTGTGCTAATATTTATCTATTTTTATACTTAATTTTTTCATTAAGGTACTGTGGATTTATAAAGTTATTCATAATTGGATTTTCTTTAGGCAGACAACATTCACATACCGTGTCTTAACGCCAATGTCAACTTCCTCTCCACCAATGACTCCAGTTTCCACTTCCATACCCCAACCTGTGTTCTTAACTATCACATTTTTATTTTTTAGTTGTTATATTTGAATTTTATGCTTTAGCTTGGTGTCTCTGTGTTTCATGTAGAAATGCCACATCTATATATCGGCCAATGTTATCTGAGTCTACTGCCTACCGTTCCATTACCTCCAATGCTCTTAAGCTTTTCAAATAAAAAAGTTACTATATTCTACCTTTATCTTCTCCCCATAGTACCCAAGCATACTCCATAGCTGTCCTATATGAATATACCTTTGTTTTGGTACACAGATCAAATAAAATTATCAATATTTGATTTTATATCTGGGATTTGGAACTCAAAAATTATGTTTCATGTGACTTTTAAACTTAATTTATGGTTCTTTGGAATCTCTCAGAACTGGAGGTGCTCAAGTCTTACTACTGGCTCTCTTTTAGTGCTCAGGCACACACTTGGCTATTGATCGGGAGACAAATGTGGATAAAGCTTTGGGGTCGAATGAGTGCAACTCGAAAGCAAGGCGAAAAGCTTTAAACTTTGTACTATCTTTCCAGCCCTTTTTAATTCTTCACAATTTTTCTTTATTTTTTTAAACTTAATTTTATCTCTTTACACTAGGTAGTTAGAAGTTACAGCTACCTAAATTTGTATGTGTAATTCATATGGAGTAGAGTATAAGACAGTAAAAATAAATATGTTGATAAAAAGTAATTGGAAAATAGAGGCAAGAACAAAAAACTACTGCATTTTAACAAATATATTAAATTCATATCAACTTCAAAACTTGAATAATACAATTTGACTTTCATTTTAAAAAACTAAATTCTAGGAAACTATTGTAAAATCAAGAAAAATTATTTCATACAGTGATTTTGTGTGGAAGAGCCTCTTCATATTCCTGAATCAAACTAGATGCCATTGGGTTGCTACATTTTTTTTTTATTTTAAATTTTTATTGTACCACCATAAGATATACTATTACAAAGATAAACATGCTTGGATTTCAGTCATTCAGTGTTCCAACACTCATCCCTCCACCAATGCCCATTTCCTACCAACTGATGTTCCTGATTCCTCCTTCCCTCTCCCTCTAATCTAAGGGCAGGCACTTTGCTCTCTCTCTCTCTCTCTCTCTCTCTTCCTTCTCTTACACATTGTGGCCTGCAATACATATATTTAGAGGTTATCATGTATATCCCTTTGCCTTACATTCAATGCCTGCTCCTGGCTTGGTATTATTGTTGCAGGGACTCTAAGAGCCCCTTTGCATCTGCTGTGGCTTGCCTCCTCTACAAATCACTTCATAGATAAGGGTGTAGTCTATTAGACTTGGTTACAGAGACATGCCATCTCAGAAACCCCTTCTCTAACCTATATAAAGGTTTCTTTCCAGGCAGATCTTGGCTCAAGACATTAGCATATAAAAGGGCCTAGGGGTGGAGGCTGGGAGAAAATACCTGAGGGGGTGGCCTTGACCCTCCCTGCTTCTTATAGTAATGGGAGGAGGTCTGGAGTTGTAGGAGTATGTAAAAGTAGCCTGCTTCCCTCTCTCTCTCTCTCTCTCTCTCTCTCTCTCTCTCTCTCTCTTTGCTCTCTTTGGGCCTTCTCTTTGTGAGCCTACACCCTTCTTGGGAGTCTTGTCTTGTCTTTGTCTCCTCTTTACAGGGGTCATTGGGCTACATTGGCACGTGATAGGGTCCAATGGAAATGTTACTGGCGCCCGCTCACAAATTGATGAATAACGGGATTCAAGTGATCAAGTGATCAAGTGATTTGTATGATAACAGGAAATAATAATGCATAATATTCTAGTGTATAAATAATATCCTGTAAATATTTTTGTCTTGTGCATTCTAATTTTCCCATTTTGTTTACTTAATATTCTCACAGTGAATGACGAAGTTAGTTCATCAGCTTTTCTTTTGTCAAGAACTCAGCACATTTACCATGTTTAAAGTTAGGTAGAAATAAATTATGAAGTAAGCCATTCTTAGCATTGATGTTTTGCTTGGTAATTCGAGAATAAGCAAGTCTCAACCTTTGAGAATTTGCAACTAGCCTGTGATTTTTAAATGTTAATTTTATGTGAGCTTTTGTAATAAAATACATTTTCTGAGTTGGTACATTTCTCCTCATACTAGTAATTTAATGCAGTACTTATAGGTACCACAACTAAAGTACTTCATTTTGTTAGGGTTTTTACTAAGAATTCTTTTTCTGCTCTGCATTACTGGTGAAGTGTTTGGAAGTTCACTTCTATCTAACACATCCATCTTACTCACTTGAATTGGCCTCCGCACAGATAGTTCTTAATATGGAATAATCACCTATTTACAATCTAGCTGCTACAGATATCTGCTAATGTTCAACCTGCAGCAACATGTGCAACCATTTCAAATTATGCCTTTGGATATAGAAGACTTTCTCCCACTATAGCACCATAATGTATAGTGCTATGATCTGTCTTCATTCCCTTTCTGAACATGCCTGCCTTTATAAATCCATTAAACTATAGAGATAAATTCTAGAAATAAACTTATAAATGATTTATTTTGGCTAATATTTTTTATATAAAAGAAGAATATGTGTAGATGTACTTTTGAAATTCCTTCGAAATTTCAAAACAATGTTTTGTCCCTTTTTTTTTCTTTCTTTAGTGATGATGTACGGCATTTCCTTTGGGCAACCAGAATCAAATTCTAGGTGCTAGAACATTTAAAAAAAAAAAAGCACTCTCATGTATAAGCTTTTACCAAAGATTTTTTTATTGCAGGGTGTCATTTTAATAGAAATATTTTAAATTTGTTGAACAAATACTAAGCTTTGATTTTTTTAATTTTAATTTAAACACCGTGATTTACCAAGTTTAAAGTTTTTCACAATACAGTTGTTAGATTTATCGCTCAACACTAATCCTACCAAGTGTGCTCCCTACCACCACGACCTTCCCACCCACCCACATTCCCATGCATGCTCCCTTGGCCGGTACTAATTATATTGACCACTACAGTTCATATAAGGGAATGGTATTGATAAAGTCATAACATTTTTTCTGAGATGTTAGTGTGCAAGTCAGGCCAATTTCTGTTGAATTCAGTTTCTGAGTTTCTAGAATGCAGTTGGTTTCTACTAGTCAACCCCAGACCCGCCACCACTTCACCTCTGGACTACACTTATTTTAAATTTTTCTCAACCTCTGCTTGAACCTCCTCCCAAACATAACCTGAATCATCTATTATATATTGCTTGTTGAATTTAACTCTATTTTGGGAGGGATCACACCTAGCAATATTCAGGTGTTACCTTCTGGTGGTGCTTAAGGAACCAATGGGATGCCAGGAATAGAACTCTGGGTCTGGTGCATGTAAGGCAAACACTCTACCTGCTGGACTACTCACCTGGCTCCTGGAGCTAATTCTTAGAGGAAAGCCAGGGTGGAGATTATTAAATCTCCGCTGTGCCATTTGAGCCCACTACATAAAAATTATATGTTCCTACAGACAACACATCATGCTCACACTTGGGATTGTATGTCCTATACTTCATTCTATGAAATGTGTTGAGATACCCGCGCACATCAGTGTACCAGGTTTTGAGATATCACACTGCTGCTAAGGCCATAAGGCCATAGGAGAGCCAACAGCAGCTCTCCTTCCATGTGTCTGTTTCATCGGATCATGGCTTCGACTGTGCCAGCAGTTAATATATTATATATACATATATGTATTAATACACATATATTCCATATATAAGCTTACTATATATATATATATATAAAATCTTCATTATAACTTCAAACCCATTCCAGTGTAACCCTCAAGTACAGATTGATGTAAGATGGTGTCTCTCTGGCAAAACAGTGGCTATGAATTGAGAGGTTATTTTCTGTGCTTCAGGGTTGATTTATGTTTGTGCATTAGTGGGTAGTTTTCTTTCTGGCATCTGTTCTGCCATTTCTCCACAATTCAAAGTTCAGTTAACTTTGAATTACTGATTCATCGTCTGAGTATGAAAATATATGTTTAGCTTTATTTGAGAGGTTAGAACCTCTGTTAATATGTTTATTGATGATTTCTATGATAAAAAAGTTATAGATTCCAAACATCAAGAATTTGAAGAACATTTAACCATTAAAAATATTAGTTTTAGGGCTGGAGAGACAGAACAGGGTCAATCCTGATTTGATCCTTAACACTGCATAAGCTCCCACCAACACAACAGATGTGGTACCTGAGCAGACATAGGAGTAAGCCTTGAGTACTTCCCTGGTGTTGTCCCAAACAAAAATCAGTTTTCTTTGACTTTTTCTACTAAATTTACTTATTTTAATTATTATTTTATTTTTTGGTTTGGGGTCACAACTGGTAGTGCTCATGGCTTATTCCTGCCTCATTGCTCATGGATCTCCTAATGGGCTGGGTTCCCATATGGGGGTGCTAGGGATCAAACCCAGGTGAGTCAAACGCAAGTCAAATGCCCTTGAGCACTGTACTCCTGTTCCAGTCCATTGCATGCTAATTTTAGTACATATAACTAATGAGATTTGTTCACAACTGAATGAGTAACACATTAACTAGAAAGGATTCAAAGGTCATTAAGGCAAGGATTCCTACAGCTAGCTTCCTTACATGTGGTAAGAATTTGATGCTGCTTTTGTTGTATTAATTTATTACCTGTGGAAAAAAGCCTACACCCAATGTGCTGCTTGCTCTGTTCCCAGGTAGTGTTCAGGAGTTCAGAAGTAGACATGGGTACCATCAAGGTAGGCTGTGAGCAATCAAGTCTCTAAGCCCAGTATTATTCCTCTGGCCTTAATTTTCTGTATTTAAAAATAAATTTAAACCTTGCACAAAGATCTGCAGTTCTCTCAGGTACTGCATTTTTCTCTCAAATAAAACTTTAAATGCTTTATTCATAATGGAAAAAAATATCTAGATTACTCCATAATGTACATAAGTGCTATATATGTTATGAAATATAGGTGATGAAATACCTGATGAAACCTTTCTTAAGAATAGGTATGACATGATTATTAAAACAGTAGTTTAAAATTCATATATGTGTACACACATATGTGCAAGCATCTGTACATCCAAGCATCTCCAGAAATAAGCATCATGGAATTTAACAACAGATTTACTAGCTCAACAGAATATGACAGCTCTAGATGCATCTCTAAGCCAAACACCTGCCTCATATGTTAGCCCGCAACTTGGCAATGTATGTGTCATATACACTCAAAGATAAGAAAAAGTGAGAGTTAATTATAATAAATATGAAACTTGTGGGAGACTAGCTGAATAAATAAATTTCAATGAAAAGTAAGCCTTCAATTATTCAGCAACCCAGGCAATCTTTACATGTCTCTGTAAACACGCTTCTCAAGATTTTAAACATTTAAGCCTATTGTAATTTAGATAGTGTGATATTGATGAAAAAAGAGACAAACAAAATAGCAAAATTATATTTATATATAAAAATATATGTGACTAGACAATTATGGAAACATGGTTTGTAATAGGAGTAGATTGATAAATAAGAGCAGAAAATATTTGTTATATGATAAAATTATCGGAAATGATGCAATTCAATTATGCAAACATGAGATAATGTAAAGTTTTTTCTTTATATATACCCTCAAATAAGTTTCAGATATAAACAAAATCTTAAAAACCTTAAAAAAAAGTTTATAATAAAATAGAGGTAATAATATTTTTTTGTTTTTTAGGGTCACACCCAGCAATGCTCAAGAACCTCTTGGCTCTTTTCTTCAGGAATTACTCCTGGCAGTGCTGGGGACAATATGGGATGCCAGGATCGAACCTGGGTCGGTCGTGTAAGGCAAACAGCCTACCGGCTTGCTATTGCTCCCGGCCCAATAATATTTGTCTTTAAAAAGCATAGTAAGACGTAAAATAAATTCTTTTATTTAGGGTACAAATTATGGACTCACCACTTTTAAAAAATTAATTAAGGTAGCTTTTGTTTACAAGACTTGTAATGTTTATATTTGAGTGTAACAATATTGCTATATCATGCCTGCCTACCGCCAAGTTCCAGTGACCTTCCACTAGTTTATCGAAACTTTGCATTCCCTTCGCTGCTTTATGACCTCAGCTCTGTGATGAGAATTTAAAGTCTGTATTCATCAGATGCTGTTCCTTGATTTATTCCTTTGTAGAACACCTGTGAGTTAGATTATCCATATTTGTTTTTTTTCTTTGCTTATCAGGATCCCTTCAATTTCACTAATATCATAGCAAAAGGCAAGATTTGGTCATCTTATAGTAGAGTACTTTCTCTACTGTGTACATATCACTTGTATCACTTATCTTCCCATAGTTCATCAATTTGCTCGAGCGGGCACCAGTAACATCTCCATATGTCCTGTTACGTGCTAGTGTAGCTCCAGGAACATGAATTGTTTCAAACCATTCCTTCAGGTCATGGAAATGAGGTTTGTAATTGTTACTGGTCTTTGGCATATCAAATACGACACGGATAGCTTGCCAGGCTCTGCCGTGCAGGTGGGATACTCTCAGTAGTAAGCTCCCATCTTGTGCATTTACTGATGAACTGCAACAGGAAGAGATTGCTCATCAGTAGATGAAAATGATCAAGAGATCATTTTCTCTGGGTGGAGCTCTGACGAGCTGAAAACATTGATCAGTATATAAAGCAAAATTATCTGAACTGAAAAGAATCTAAAGAGGTACTAAAGACTAAAAAAAAAAGCTCAAACCATTCAGAACAATCTGTTTCTCTCTTTAATTATTTTTATCCCCTCGTTTCTTCTTCCATAAAGATACGTAGTGTTCTACATATATTACAACAAATTTATATTACTGTCTTTGGGCACTTGGTTGGTTTCCCCATATCTTTGCTAGTGTAAATAGTTACGGTAATGAACACAGATCTGTACATAACTTTTCAAATCAGTGCTTCATGTTTTGGAAAATTGTTTAGGAGTGAATAGCTGGATTATATGACAATTGTCTTGGAATTTTTTGAGAAATCTGTATCTGTTCTCTAGAAGGGTGACCAGTTCACATCTCCACTCATAATGAAAGTGAGTTCTGTCTTTCCACACCTCATGGTACTTGCTGTTACTGTGTTTTTTATTATTGTGGTTATTATAATTATTACTATTTAATTTTTGCTTATGCCACCGTGAAATATACAATTACATTTGGCATAGGTTACTCTCACTGCTTTGATGTGGAAACCCATTGTTTGTTCCATTACTCATTTCCCAGACAATTAGTGAAGCTAATTACAATTTCATGCACTTATTCATGAACTCTTTTGGGGAAGAAATATTGAGTTCTTCCTCCCCATTCTTTTATATATTTGCTGATGTTGTTGTAGTGTTTTGTCAATGCTTCATATATTATTGTATATTAGCCTTTTGCCAGATGTACGAAAAGGTTACTTCCCCTGCAAGTAACTGCTTTTTGTAGTTTCTTTAACAAACAATCGTTTGATGTAATACCATTTGTGTTTTACTTTTTATTAAACTTGTCAGTGGAGCTCAGAGCAACAAAACAGCATTGAAGCCGTTATCATAAAATGTTTTGCCTATTTTAACATATTCTATGGATACAAGTCTCTCACATTTAAGTCTAATCCATTTTGAGTAGACCTTTGCATGGTGCTAAATTGTGTTCTAGTTCTAATTTGCTTCCTTTGCATCAGTCAATCAATACTCGATGAAAAACTAGAGAAATGGTAACACTTAACTGTTTCTTGGCACAAGCCTTGCATTGACAGTATCTAGCATGGCTGAAAGAAGTGTGTTTTGGGCCGGAGAATAGCCCAGCAGGTAGGACGCTTCTTGCCTTGCATGCGCTCCACCCTGTTCAATCCCCGGGCATCCCATTTGGTCCCTGAGCACTACCAGAGTAATTCCAGAACAAAAGAGCCAGGAGTAACCCCTGAGCATCGCTGGTGTGACCCAAAAAGCAAAAAAAAAGAAGTGTGTGATGTTTGACCTAAGAGGTCTCATTTCCAAGTCAAATACAACTAATAGTAGGATATTCAATGTTGTTTAACAAAGAAAAACTTTTAAAATACTTTAGCATATAATATTAAATTGTACAATATAATAGTTATTCAAATAACTGATTTCTATTTTGTAAATTAAGCAAATAGAGCCATTATATCAACATATTTAAAATGTTAAATTTTTAGTTCTGAAAAATATATATACTGAAGATTATATGTGTGCAAATAGCCTTTATATGTTTAAAGATAAATTATATACATTTTGAGTTCATAAAAATTATATGCTCTTTAAAGTTCATAAATAATAAGTAAATAATAGCATATGTATAAAAGATCATATTTTAGTTACTTTGAAAAATTCAATTTGTTTTTCTTCATTTTTTGATCAATTAATTTATGTTTTAATATTTATTACATCAACATGAGATATACAATTACAAAGATGTTCATGTTTGGCTTTCGGGAATAGAGTTCCAGCACTCCATCCCCTCTCCACCAGTGCTGCCATGAAAATAAAAGTGCAGATGGTGTTTCTGCTGTATGTTCTTGGGCTCCTAGGGCATATTCCTAGGAGTGTAAAGGACTGAACTGAGCTCACCTTCTATTCTTTGAAGAAATGTCCATATTGTTTTCAAAAAAGGCTAAACCAGTCGACATTCTACCAACAATGGATGAGAGTCCCTTTCTCCCCCCATCCACACCAAAGCACCTTGCTGTCCCTGCTATTTTGGATATGGGCCAGTCCCTGTGGTGTCGTGATGATATCTCATTGTTGTTTTGATTTGCATCTCTCCAATGATTAGTGATGATGAGCATTTTCTCATATGCCTTTAGCCATCATAATTTCCTTCCATCGGAAGTTTCTGTTTATCTATTCTCCCCATTTTGATGGGGCTGACTGTTTTCTTCTTGTAAAGTTTTACCAGTGCCTGATGTATTCCGAATATTAGTCCCCTTATCAGATGGGTATTGTGTGAATTTCTTCCCATTCTGTGGTAAAGAAATTCCAGGTTATGGGAATGAGGTCTATAACTGTTACCGGTCATAAATAAAATAGACTGTTTTATCTTGGTCACTGTTTCTTTGAGGTAATAGCTTTTTCAATTTGATATAGTCCCATATGTTTATCTTTGCTTCCAATTACTTTGTTAGTGATTCATCTCTGAAAGATGCCTTTAGCTTCAATGTTGTGGAGGATTTTTTCCCATATTTTCTTTATGGATTCAGGTGGGATATTGAGAACTTTAATCCATTTTGATCTGACCTTTGTGCATGGTGTTAGACAGAGGTCCAAATTCATGTTTTTATAGCTGCCTAGTTTTCCCAGAAACCATTTGTTGAATAGACTATTCTTACTCCATTTTGTATTTTTTGTACCTTTATCAAAGATTAAATGATCATGCATTTGAGGATTGGTGTCAGGATACTCAACAGTATTCCATAGGTCCATGGGTCTGTTTTTATTCCAATACCACGCTGTTTTAATTACTACTGCTTTTTGGTAGAGTTTGAAGCTGGGAAAGGTGATGCCTCCCATCTTCTTTTTCCCAAGGATTGCTTTAGCTATCTGTGGGGGCTTATTATTCCATACAAATTCCCGGGAATGTTTAGTAAATTTCTTTGAAGAATGCCAGGGGCTATCTTTATAGGGACTGCATTGAATTCAGAGAGAGCTCTAGGGAGTATTGCCATTTTGACAATGTTAACTCTCCCAATCCATGAGCAGGGAATGTGTTCCCATTTCCTCTTGTCCTCTTTTTTTTTGAAGTAGTGTTTTGTCATATTTAATATTCTTTTGGTAGAGAATTTAGGGTTCTCTGGTGTAATATGTCATTTTCAAATAGTGATAGCTTGACTTTTCCCTTTGCCTATCTGTACTCCTTTTATTCTCTGCTATGGCAAATATTTCCACTACTATATTGACCAGAAGTGGTGAATGAGCAACCTTGTTTTTTCCCTGATCTTTAGTTGGAAGGTTTTCAATTTTGTTATTGTTTCTTTTTGTTTTTTTATTTAAAAAATTCTATATTTTCTTTGTGTAAGACATTTTAAAACAGACTGAAAGAAACACCCGCATGGCAGAGCTTCGGGCAGGCTACCCAGATCATATTTGAGATGCTAAGAACCAGTAACAGTTATAGACCCTTACTTCCTGATGGATTGGTTTGAGGCTCTTCATGTTCCTGAGCATATGCCCCTTGGTGGAGATATAACTGGTGCCCGCTGGAGCAAATCAACTGAGCAACAGGAAGACAAGTGATATTGAAGTGAAATGACAAAAACACAGTTCGTTGTCAAAGAATTTAATTCCTAAAAAGTTAGATTAAAAAATACATATACTTAGGGGGCCAGAACTATAGTACATAGGGTAGGGTATTTGTCTTTCATGTGGATTACCCATAATGCCCCCAAACACCATCTGGAGTAATTCCTGAGTCCAAAACCAAGGGTAACCCTTGAGCATTTCTCTGTGTGACCCCGAACAAGACAAAAACAAAACTCTTATAAATCTAAAAAGTCATAGTGGTTTATTTTGGTGTAAAAATTTAGAGGAATAAATGCTCATTTATAAAATACGTTTTGCTGATGACATCATAATCTTGAAGGGAAGCTGTCGAGGCCTGGCCCGCCGCCCCCGGCATGAATGCGGGAGACCTAGATCTTGCCAGACTTCATCCCCTGAGAAAAAGGAGAGGGATGGACTTGAAAGAAACTCTGCCTTGCCTCTGCTGAGAAAGGGAAGAATGAAAGACACCAACACAGCAGGGAGTTCTCGTTTACTGAGCATAGCTTAGGTCTTTTATACCCTTCTGGGTAGAGGGGCGTACAAAAAGCACAAATAGCACCCCTGAGCCACTGCAACAAAAGTAGTCAGAAGGCCAGGCACATCCTGTCCTGTAAACGCAGGTGTTATTCTCTTGTGGATGTAACCATTTGGTTTTAGGAAGTTTTATTACCTTAAAAACAGCCCACTTCTGGGTCCAGCGTTAGACCTTATGGTGGAAAGAGTCAGACCCAAGACTAGCTGCGTAGTGCCCAACAGGAAACATTTAAAATTGATTGTTGGCTTCAGAGACTTTTACATATTAGGATAATAGCATGTTAGATCAAGAATACATCCGGTTAAATGGTAAAAAGTAATCAGATTTACATTTGACTGCTGCTGATGTAAGAGCATATTGAGAAATCTCAGGAGAAAAATTAAGAATTAGTCTATGGAAGCTTTTAATTTTATTCTCTTGTTTGGTGTATGAGCTCCTGGAAACATTTTGAGAAATAGGTTAAAATATTTACAAGCTTTAACTAATGGTTTTTGCATAGATTAAGGTGGAGAATAAAAAATGCTTATTGGCCAGTATTACGGAAGACCAGTAATAAAACTGAACAAGTAGCAAGTAGATAATAAAGGAGCTGAAATCTCCATCTATTTCTCTCCATGTTGAGCCTCCATCCTTGTGTGAGCTTGACGGTGTACTAAAAATGTTTTCTATGTAGGTGAATAGCCTCTGCTTCCATGTTCATAATACAGCTGTCCCTTTCCATGTTATTTTTAAGAATTTCAAAAATAGGACAAAATCAATTACAGTTTGAATACCAAAAATTAGGAATACCTTTTAATATTAAATTTCATCCCCTGATTACAGTATCTTCCATAAATCATATTAATTTAGTTATGAGAAGAGTGAAATAAAGAATTTCATTTATGTCAATACAACATGCTCATGATTTAAAAATAATTAGTTTTAAAAAAGATTCGAAAGCTAAAGATATATATTCACATATGTATATATGTATCTATATCATTTGAACACTTGACATACCATTGACAACCAGTGAAAACAATGGATCTTATCTATATCAACATATACAAATAATTTGTATTATCACATTTGGTATACAAGCACCTTACCTAATGGGCTGTCTTTATGGCCCCTTTTTTTGATGATATTTTGCATGTATAAATGAAATTAGGTTAACTAATTTAACAGATAACAACTCCATGGAAATTAATGGACTATTTAAGGAAATGATTCCTTTCTTTAGTACTATAACAGTTTCAGAACACTATTTCTTTCTTTAATTAATTCATTCACCAGCCATTAATGCGTTGTGTCTTTTGCTCTTTCTACTGACTTCATGCGTATTTTCTCATTGTTCCTTTAACTAGTTGTTATTCTTCACCTGAACTATCCCACTGTGGATTAAATTCTGTATTTCCCTTTCTGCACTTTCTCTGTCTCTTAAAAACTATGTAATCTTGGACAACTGCATTCTCTGCTGTTGGTTGTTTCCATCCGGTAAATTATATCCAAAATATTGCCTCCCACTGTGATCAAGCAGGCATATTTTAAACTGGAGATAGCTACTGAAAATTTCAGCTAGCCAAAGTAAATCAACAGAAGTCATAAAATAGGATGCTACTGTCCGGGAATCTTATCCCCGTCAAGAGACAGAGAATCACACAGGAATTCAATGAAGAAAGCAGAGTTTGTTGTGCTGGCTCGCCAGGGTCCAGCTCCCACAGGGACTCACAGGTCCGGAGCCAGCAGGAGGGACCTTGAGGGCTCCTCAAAAGGCCCTGTATGAAGGCTCCTCCCTGTCCAGCACAACAGGGCCCGCGATAGTACACAGCCAATTCGTTTGTAATGTTTTATCTCTCTAGCTTATCCACTCAAGGTATATTGCTTTTTAGCCTATAGGTGTGCGGTCACATGAGCAAGTAGGCAGGGCACGTCCCGCCCGTACACAGGGGTCATCTCCCTTGACCTGTCGTCCAGGCCGGGCATGCCCGCCGTGAACTCGGTAACGTTCTCGCACAAACGCCAGGTCAACTTCCTGGCCCTGCCCACATTCCACAGGCCCCCTCCTGTTTATCTCATCCTGGGTAGAGAGGCATCAGCACTTAGGAATCAGCACCCTGGGTGGTGGAGGGACTCTTACTGATCTCTTTGGGGAAATATGAGGCAAACTACTATTCTTTTATTCCTTAACCATTCATAGAATACTGAAGATTAAATGTAAAAAGTGTCAGAAAAAATAAAAATAATAATGTCAAATAGTAAACAAACAGTAATAAGGTGATTTAAACATAACTATCATTAGTTTTATTAAATATAGACCAGATAGAAACACACCAGAGTTAGTCATAATTTTATTTTAACTATTTTTATTCAGTCACCATGAGACACACAGTTATAGAATTGTTCATGATTGGGTTTCAGTCATTCAATATTCCTACACCCATCCTCCACCAGTGTACATTTTCCACAACAAATATCCCCAGTGGCCCTACCATCCCCCACCCCCACCCCCATCTATGGCAGGCATTTTTATCTTTTTTCTCTCTCTCTCTCTCTCTGTCTCTCTCTGTCTCTGTGTCTCTGTCTCTGTCTCTCTTCTCTCTCTCTCCTCCTTTTTCTCTTTCACCCTCTCTCCTTTTGGGCATTATCATTTACAGTACAGATACAAGGCAGTTATTAAGTTTGTTTTTTACCTACTTTCAGCACATAATTCTATTATTGCCATGGTTGGTTTTTCTCAATTCCTAATGTCTTCTTCCAGCACTTGAGGCAGGCTTCCAACCATCGACCAACCCTCCTGGCCCATCTTTCTACAGCCTTTGTGTATTAGTCGAGGTCCTGAACGATAGTACAACAGGCAGGAAATTAGTCTTCCCTGTGACTCAATGGGATTTGATCCCTGGCATCCCATATGATTGCCTAAACACTCTCAGAAATGATACCTGAGCACAGAGCCTGAGTAACTCATGAGCACTACCAGGTGCAGCCCAATAAAGCAAAAAATAAAAAATTAAAGGAAACTCATAGAATAAAAAAGTACTTCACTACAGCCAAAGGTAACCCTTGAACTCTATGGTTAAATTTCAATGCTTAGCACAACATTTGGTTGCAAAGTAACTGTAGCATTGAAACAGATGTATTGTGTACTGATCAAAATATCACCAGATGAACTAATATAAGCATAAACTTTTAACTCTAAGAACTATTTAATTTTTTTCGATGAGAATACCTTTAGCAAAAATTATCTCAAAGATGCACAGTGTCAGAATCTTTCCATGGTAATGAGCTTCACCATTATTTATTTTTAAACATTTCATTCTTTCCTATTGTCACATCTATTTTATCATTCCCTTGTCCAAAGGTCTAGGTACTAAAATGTACTCTTTAATTAATGGCAAGTCTCTAACAGAACCTATCCTACAGTATTCATCATTAAAGAAGCAAAATAATAGCTGACAGAATACACTAAATTTTTTAAAAATTAGGGCAAATAAGAAAGTAATTACTGGAAGCATTTCACCATTGAAAATGTTTTCATGTGTTTCAAATATAAATGGAGATTTATTCATTCAGCTTAAATTTTAATGCATTTAACTACACAATATTTTTCAGACTTTACAATGTGTTAAAAACCATAAGCATGTAATATAAAATATTGATATGACTTCCCTTCCTTTAAGACACACTTAGAATTGAGTAAAAAGACATAGAACTAGGGGCTCGGGGATAGTACCTGGGTTAAGTCACTTGCCTTGTTTGAAGCCAACCCAATCAATCTCCATCAAATTGTCTCTCAAAAACCACCAGGAGTGTTTTACTGAGCACAGAGCCAGGAGTAAGTCCTGAGCATTATGTGTGTGGCCCAGCATCTACTAAAAGGAAAGCAAGCAAGCTAGAGGGAAAAAAACTGAAAGGAAATAATGGAGCAAAAGATTGAGAAAAAAAAATAATTAGATAAGTAATTATGAATACTTAGGAATAAATGTGAATAGTTAATGAGGGTCCATGGATGAGTCACATGGATGAACATAATTATACTAATTTTAGGAGTCTGTTAAAGACTTCCTGGGGCTATTAGCCAAGACCCCAAATGATTAAGATCCTTGCAAAACTTATCCTCTCAGATTGATGGCTATTTCTGACTTA
>JAJIBD010033043.1:0-81877 GCA_021461705.1 Cryptotis parvus | reverse complement strand
GGCAGGAAATATAAACTGGAATTTAGGAAGGGACTAAAGTTGGAACACTACATGACTGAAACCCAATCAGAACAACTTTGTAACTATGTATCCCATCGTAATTTAATTAAAAATAATTAATAAACAAAACAAAACCCAAACATACATACTCAACAGTGCTCAGGGGCACTCTTGACACAGAGATTTCTCCCATTATTGTTTGGGAGATTATGTGATGTAGGGGATCAAACCCCGACTTTCCACATGCAAAGCTCTTACACTAGTCTTTTAACTAGTTTTCCAACCCTAGATGGCTTTTCATCTTTCTCCTCCCTATAAAATTTAAAGATTCTGTTTGCTGCAACTTTCTACATTACTTTGTACTTGAAAGTGATACCCATTTTCACCCTTCCCATAGGTGTTTCAGTTTAGTCTTACTGAATGTTTTCCATACTGTAGTTCAAACCAAGATGTTTATGTTGGAATACCATGTAATCCTTTGCAGTCTACGGTTTTCTGAAATGCCAGAAACCGTGGCAGAGGACAGAGAAAAGAAGAATGTGCAAGTGAATCACAAGAGTTAACTCACTTCATTCAGTGTAAATTGCTATTCACCTCCCGAGTGGTGGGCAAATGACTATTTACAAAGCCATTACAGGTCTCATTAATTGTCATTATTATTCACAGTTATCACTGTAATTACCAGAGTGCCTCCATGCTCCTTACCTTTGAGTTTGCTTTTTAATTAGTCATATTGAGTCCAACAAGCTGACCTCCTTGCATAATGGATAAGGCAAAGAAGTACAAAGCAAGATGATTAAAATCAGGATGTGTGTTGCAGGGAGGGGAAAGGAGGGACTCTATGAGGATCAATCAGCAGCACTTAATCAACAAGCACTGACTGCAACTTTACTGCACAGAAACCAAGAGAAATGACACCATTAGACATGCAGAATAGTGACATTTTGATGGACTTCCCGCCTCCAGGGAGGAAGAGGGAAAACTGTCTTCTAGAGCCTCGAAAGCAGAAATTAAGTTGCCAGCAAGACTGCTAACATCCCTTATTTAAACATTTAACCCAAAGCCCTTGTGAAGCATGACTTATAAGAATTCTACTTAGGGTATCAATTAATGTCAATGCACCTATTATCAAGTGGACAAGTACATTATGTCTTATAAATTACTATTTTGTCCTTGTGGTTCATTTGAGTACAAAGATTGTAAGCCTATCCGAATCTGACATTTCCAAATCCAAAATATATTTATTTTTGTTTTGTTAATAGAATGCAATTGTTTCACCAGGCCTATTGTAAATAATATTAATAAACTATTTTAAAGGTTTTATATACTGCTATATTACAAAATGATTATTTCTTAATTGTCAATCAAAATTCTTATTAAACACTTACTATTCAACTGTTCTATGATATTATTCATATCATAATGTGGGATCTAAAGTGAAAGAAGACTAATGATTATATCCAAAGCATAACTGAATCCTGGTTTTAATAAAAGCATACAAGTATGGGATATCTTCTACACTGAGTTATATCCCCAGTCTAGACATTTTTGTTTTTGAGAGGGAGGCACCTGGCCATACTCCAAGATTACTGCTGGTGAGCTTAAGGAACAAGATGAGGCATCAGGGAGCTTGAACCTGCATAGGTAACATTCAAGGCAGTTGCTCTACCCATTATATAATCTCTTTGGCCCCCTTGAGTGTGTGACTGTTACTGTTTTCTTGGGCTTTCTAGAGATAGTGGTTGTATGGATATATATTATGTCAAGAGGTAAATATGACTCTTAACCTTATTAAAAATTCTAAAATTACTGAATATTTTCAGGCCATTGGGAAGTTTATTGAGTCTGTGGGAAGCTTCCTTATTAAATGATTCTACTTGCCACATTGCCACAGGTATATGATTAAGTATGGGTGAGAAAACCCATTTTTAATACCAGTTTGTTGTTAATTGTCGGGGGAGGCCAGATGTCAGGGATGCTGCTGGGGTTTCCGACAGTGTCAGGACAGAGGTTCTCTTCTACCTGTGAGACCACCGGGGAACGTATGAAAACTCACGAGTCCAGCGTAGTTCCAAAAAAGGCTTACAATAGTACAAAACCTCTTCCACAGCAATCCAATATAATGAAAGAACTCTAGCTCTGGTCAGAACTTAGACCATACAAAAGAGCCTACGCCTCCCACCAAAGAGAGAGGATCTCATCCTAGAGGAGTCCTACCCAAAAGAAGGGAAAAAGGCTAAGGGCCTCAAGTCAGTCCCCTTATATACACCAAAGTAATCCGATCTGAGACAGGGAGGGGTCATGCAACAAAGAACCCTAAAAAGATTGTAGAAGGGCAGTGAGTGCCAGTCCCTATTACAGGTATAAACAAAGGTTATGCCAAGGACTAATCCCTTCTATGGACATTATCTCTTATGTAAAACACTGGAGAGAGAGAGAGCTGGTATAAAGTAATACATCTTCATTTCATGAGCTTCATGTAATCTAGATGGTACCCACAAAGTCCTTCTTATTTATTATCTGCACCAGGGTGATTTTGAGTATCTTGTTCTCTGTATACCGAAAGGGTCACACTTGCCTGCTTGAGAGCAAACTAGTATGATCCTTCCTATAATCTTCCTATAGTCTCAATGAAGCCAGGGTGTTAGTCTTTTGGTAAATTCTAACTGTCCCACGCTGGGTGCCATGGGTATAAAGATGAGCTGTGCCCAATCTAGAAGACATAGAAGTCTTAGTAGATGTATAAGTGAGAAGTTATTCAGTGTCAAGGTGACTTGACTAGCAGTGTTTACATAGAAGAGAGATCTCATTAGAATCAACCTTGGCTTCAATAGATTAAGCTGTGAGTGGGTAAAACAGCAAAACTCCAGACTAGTAAACCTGTCGTCCAAGAGTTAATGAAAATCTATTTAGCCCTCTCAATTAAGAAAGATGTACAGGTAGAGTCTTGGGACAGAGAGACGCCAAGACCACATTCCTTACAGTTGCTTTCTAACCCATTGTTTCTACAAGATGTTGTGATAACCTGGAATTTCTCCATCAAGTAATCTAGGGGCTGCTGTGTCCCACCACATCCTCACAGATGATTTAGAATTGAGTAACACAATGTTAAGTTGTTTAACAGTCCTAAAGCCCATTAACATCTGATCACTTGATCACTTGACATCCCTTTACTCATGGATTTGCTAGATTGGGCACCAGTAATGTTTCCATTTGACCCTATCACGTGCCATTGTAGCCCAATGGCATCTGCTTGCTTAAGGAATACGAAGAGCCTCAAACCATTCATTCAGGTCTTGAGGAAGAAGTCTGACCATCTTGTAGGTGGGAGGCCATGTGATTTTTTGACATCTCGTGTGAGATCCAGTTGGTAACAGCTCGGTCATCTCCAAATCTCATTATATGTCTAGCCCATCTGATTTTCAATGCCTTGGCAAATCAGAGAGCCAAGGATTGTCTCTCTGGATTGTCGATGGAGGTTGAAACTCTGGATTGTGGATAGAGGTTGAAACTCCGGATTCCTTTTTCTCACTTGAGTGAGGCATAATATTCCAAGCATAGCTCTTTCAATTCCTCTTTGGGAGACCTGAATAGCATTCTCATCCTGCTTTCGTAGGGGTTTCAGATATCTGAAGCATATGTTAATGCTTCAGATTCCCCCCTTCACCATTCAGGGGGTGCCCAGAGCAGGAGGTTCTTTGTCCTTTTAGCTATTTCTTTTAAAAGTTCTTGAAGGTGTTCCATGCTGCCTTCTCTTCCTCCTGTGCAGCTCAGGTTTTAGGTCGTTCATCATGTTGAGTTCTTGACCTAGGTACACATAACTACTGTGTTCAGAGATGTTTGTTCCATTGAGAGTGAATGGGGCCTCTGGAACTAGTTCGCTTTTCATGAACATTGTTTTGTTGAGATTCAGCTGTAGACCTATCTTTCTACATTCTCTGTTGAAGGCAGTCAGTATTTGTGTTACGTGGCTAATGTTTGGTGTTATTAGAACGGTGTCATCAGCAATGAGGAGGTGGTGTAGTTGCCGACCATCTATCTTCACTCCTATTCCTTTCCATACTAATTGCCCCATGAAGTTCTCGAGTGCGGGCGCTGAAGAGTTTTGGTGAAATGGTATCACCCTGCTAAACCCCCTTTTTTGACATCGATGATCACTTCCTTATAGAATGGTGAGATCCTGGTGGTGAATCCGTAATACAGCTCATGAAGTATCTTGATGTATTGGGTTTGAATACCCTGTTTGGTAGGGCTTCGGTGACTACTTCTGTGTCCAGATAATTAAATCCTTTCTTTAAATCAAAGAATGTGAGACAGAGTGGCATCTTGAACTCCCTACAAACCTCAATGGGCTTGGTTAACGTGTGAATATGGTTGATTTTGCTGAATCCATTTTGGAAGCCAGCTTGCTCACATGGTTATCCTTCTTCGAATGTTCTGCCAATCCTGTTCAGGATGATTAGAGTGAACAGCTTGTAAATGACAGACAACTGGCAGATGGGGCGATAGTTGCCAATGTCGTGGATGTCTCCTTTCTTGAACAGTAGAACTGTCCTGCTGGTTTTCCGTTGGGAGGGCACCTTGCATTCAGGCAGGTAGCGTGTGAAGAGTCGAGCCAGTGTATTGATGAGTACTGGACGGCAGATTCTTCAGGTGTTCGGGTCTGACTTTGGCTGGGCCAGGTGCTATTTGCTTCTTTACCAATGAAATGGCATGTCAGATTTCAGATGTGAGAATGCTGGGAGACGAGATATCCATCCTGTGGAATTTGGTACGTGGGCTGGTGGACGGGTCTACCAAAGAGATCTGAATAGAAGTCATGGATAATTTTATCCATTGCCTTTCTGGAAGATGTGATCGATCCATTAGTGTTTTGGAGGGCAGTCATCTTGGTCTTAGAGTTGGTGAAGGACAGATGGGCATTGAGAATGCTTTTCCCAACATCTGCTGCATCGGGCAATATTTCTGCTCTTCTCTCTTTGAGGTTTTCCTTTATTGATTCCCTGCACTGCTTTGCGAACTTGGACATTGGCTTGCGCATTGCCACCTTGGTGAATGAGCTCAAGGGTTTTTGAACACAGGTGTTCTTTTTTACTGTGTGGATATGGTCGATTGTGCTGAATCCTTTCCGGAAGCCTGCTTGCTCGCATGGTTGTCCTTCATCTAGTGTTCTGCTAATCCTGTTCAGGATGACTCGTGTAAACAGCTTGCAGATGACGGACAACAGACAGATGGGGCGATAGTTGCTGATGTCGTGAATGTCTCCCTTCTTGAACAGTAGAACTGTCCTGCTGGTTTTCCATTGGGAGGGCACCTTGCATTCGGACAGGTAGCGTGTGAAGAGTTGAGCTAATGTATTGATGAGTACCGATGGCAGATTCTTCAGGTGTTCGGGTCTGACTTTGTCTGGGCCTGGTGCTGTTCCCTTCTTTACCAATGAAATGGCATGTCAGATTTCAGATGTGAGAATGCTGGGAACAAGATATCCATCCTGTGGAATTTGGTATGTGGTCTGGTGGATGTGGCTACCAAAGAGATCTGAGTAGTAGTCCTGGATAATCTTCTCCATTGCCTTTCTGGAAGATGTGATAGATCCATCAGGGTTTCGGAGGGCAGTCATCTTGGTCTTATAGTTGGCAAAGGACAGGCGGGCAATGCAAATGCTTTTCCCGGCTTCTGCTGTATCTTCCAGTATTTCTGCTCTTCTTTCTTTGAGGTCTTCTTTTATCGCTTCTCTGCACTGTTTAGCAAGCTTGGACGTTAGCATTTGGTCTCCTGAGGCTCGCGCCTTGCCACGTTGGCAAATGAGCTCAAGAGTTTCTGAAGACAAGCCTCCTTTTGTGTCTTTCTCTCTCTCGGCATTCTTTGCACAATCATGGAGGTGCTGAACCAGTCGGTTGTATTCTTCATCGATGTCGTCAATGATGGTATTTTCCCATGTTCCTGCAATGGTGCCAAAGAGTTCCCAGTTGGTGGTCATTCTGGGAGTTCTCTTCTTAAACTTTGCAGCCTTTTCTCCCCATTGCGGGAAGTAGAATTTTGCACAAAGGAGATGGTGGTCCGATCCTGTTTGGAATTTGGGGGCGACAGCAACATCAGTCAGACAAAACCGTCGATTGAAGATGATGTGGTCAATTTCATTGTGGAACTGTCCACCAGGAGATTCCCATGTCCAACGTTTCGCTTCAGCTTTCTGGAACTGTGAGTTCCCATGAATGGTCTTGGTGGATATGATGAACTCAGATAGTCTCTCACCCTGTTTGTTCCATTCTAGGCCATGGGTCCCGATGTGGGGGTTCTTCAGCTGATCTTCTTGGTCCTATCTTGGCTTTAAAATCACTGACTATGATCTTTAGGGTGTGATCTTTTTATAGAACTCCTCCAATTCCATGTAGAATTTCTCAATTTTATCTTCTTTGTATGTGGATGTTGGTGCGTAGACAATGAAGATAGAAATTGCTGGCAGTGGGCCACATCTCTTCAAGTGTAATCGTCCTATTCGGTTTGTTACGCATTCAAATGAATCAATGTTTACGGCCATGTTCGTGTTGACAAGGACACCAACGCCACGCTGTCTCGTTTGCCAAGGCATCAAAAATCAGATGGGCTGGACATGTAATGCGATTTGGAGACAACCGCTGGACTAGAGCCGTTACCGACTGGATCCCACAGGATGTCAAAAGATCACGTGGCCGCCCACCTACAAGATGGTCTGACTTCCTTGTAAAGACACTGAAGGAACAGTTTGAGGCTCTTCATATTCCTGAATCAACCAGATGCCATTGGGCTACATTGGCACGTGATAGGGTCCAATGGAAATGTTGACTGGCGCCCCGTTAGAGCAAATCGATGAATAACGGGATTCAAGTGATCAAGTGATCAAATTCTTTTTGTCTTTCTCTCTGGCATTCTTAGCACAATCATGGAGGTGCTGATCCAGTCTGTTGTATTTTCATCTCATGCTGACAATGATGGGATCTTCCCATGTTGCTCTAATGGTGCCAAGAGTTCCCAGATGTTGGTCATTCTGGGGAGTTCTTTTCTTAAATTTTGCAGCCTTTTCTCTCCATTGAGTGAAGTAGAATTTTGCACAAAAGAGACAGTGGTCTGATCCAGTTTGGAATTTTGGGACGACAGTGACATCGGTCAGGCAAAACCGTCGATTGATTAAGATGTGGTAAATTTCATTGTGGAACTGCCCACCAGGAGATTCCCATGTCCAACGTTTAAATTCAACCTTCTGGAACTGTTCCCGTGAATGGTCTTGGTGGACAAGATAGACTCAGACAGTCTCTCACCCTGTTCGTTCCATTCTAGGCCATGGGTCCCTATTTGAATTTTTCGGCCGATCTTCTAGGTCCTATCTTGGCATTAAGATCACTGACTATGATCTTGTAGAAGGTGTGATCTTCTTTATAGAACTCCTCCAGTTACATATAGAATTAACATATGAAGAAACTAATATCTAGCAAACAAACTGATTTCACAAGTGAGGAAACACATGTCATAGGTGGCCAATACAGTGAGTTAGTAGGAAACTAAGGTCTTGGCTCTAAGCAGACTACCATATATTGATGCAGTACACCTGCCCGGAGCCTCTCCATTTGTCCTGGAGTAGCCTCCTTCAGTTCATTTTGTAGATAGGAGGAGGACAGTTTGAATGATGCAGTTTATCTGACCATGTATTCTGTACTTGTTGGTAAAAATATTCTCATGCTGCCACAATCATCATGGGACTAGCTAGATTTTACTGGTATATTTGACCAGCCTTGGTAAAGAAACAAACAGCACCCGACCCAGACAAACTCAGACACGAACACCTGAAGAATCTTCCATCAGTGCTCATAAGTAATCATCACTAGCTCGGCTCTTCACATGCTACCTGTCTGAATGCAAGGTGCCCTCTCAACGGAAAACCAGCAGCACAGTTCTACCGTTCAAGAAGGGAGACATTCACGACACTGGCAACTATCGCCCCATCTGCCTGTTGTCTGTCATCTACAAGCTATTCACTCGAGTCATTCTGAACAGGATTGGCAAAACATTAGATGAAGGACAACCAGGTGAGCAAGCTGGCTTCAGAAATGGATTCAGCACAAATCGAACCATATTCACACGTTAACCAAGCCCATTGAGGTTTGTAGGGAGTTCAAGATGCTGCTCTCACTCTCATTGATTTAAAGAAAGCCTTTGATTCTCTGGAGACAGATGTGTTCATCGAAGCCCTAGCCAAACAGGGTGTTCAAACCCAATACATCAAGATCCTTCGTGAGCTGTATTGCGGATTTACCACTAGGGTCTCACCATTCTGCAAGGATGTGATCATTGATGTCAAAAGAGGGGTTTGGCAGGGTGATACCATTTCACCAAAACTCTTCAGTGCCGCCTTTGAGAACTTCATGGGGCAATTAGAATGGGAAGGAATGGGAGTGAAGATAGATGGTCAATAACTACAACACCTCTGCTTTGCTGATGACACTGTTCTAATAACACCAAATATTAGCCACATGGCACAAATCTGACTGACTTCAACCGAGAATGTAGAAAGATAGGTCTACAGCTGAATCTCAACAAAACAATGTTCATGAAAAGAGAACTAGTTCCAGAGGCCCCATTCACTCTCAATGGAACAAACATCTCTGAATGCAGCAGTTATGTGTACCTAGGTTGAGAACTCAACATGATGAGCGACCTAAAACCTGAGCTGCACAGGAGGAAGAGAGTGGCATGGAACGCCTTTAAGAACTTTAAAGAAATAGCTAAAAGGACAAAAGAACCTCCTGCTCTGGGCACTCCCTGAATGGTGAAGGGAGAATCTGAAACATTAACATATGCTTCAGATATCTGAACCCTATGAAAGCAGGATGAGAACACTATTCAGGTCTCCCAAAGAGGAATTGAAAGAGCTATGCTTGGAATATCATGCCTCACTCAAGTGAGAGAAGGAATATGGAGTTCTAACTTCTATCAACGATTTAGAGTCAAGGACATTGTCTCATTTGCCAAGGTGTGGAAACTCAGATGGGTTGGACATGTAATGCGATTTGGAGTCGACCACTGGACTAGAGCTGTACGTATTGGATACCATGGGACATCAAAATATCAAGTAGTCACCCACCTACAATATGGTCAGACTTCTTCATCAAGACCCTGAATGAACGGTTTGAGGCTCTTCGTATTCCTGGAGCAAGAAGATGCTATTGGGCTACACTGGCACGTGATAGGGTCAATTGAAGCATTACTGGTGTCCACCAAGTAAATTGATGAATAACGGGATGTCAAGTGGTCAAGTGATTTGATTGGTCACGTTGGATCTGCTAAGTAATTAGACCAGAGAGAAATGCTGTTTGCCTCCAAGCAAGCAAGCATGGCACTCTGATAACTCAAAGCTAATATACAGAACTAGCATGAAGTAAAGACGAGACTAATGTCAACTCTTGGAGAAATATTTAACTGGCTATAGTATATTCTTTGTTACAGATGCATGTCTTTGTTTTCTGAGATGCAGTTCATCTCAGGAACTCCTCTATCCTGCAGTGGCACTTCCAAGGCAACATTATGTCTAGGCAACATTAACATTTCAAAAAACCTAGGTAAGGTCCTAGGAAAAATTACCTGAGGGTAGTTGACCCTGATGGCTTTCTGTTTGAGTGGGAGGTCTGGGTTGCAGGGATATAAAACTAGCCTGCTTTCTTTCTCGATATCTCTTTTGCAGCACTCTCTCTCTTTCCTTCCTCCTTTATAATGACCTCTCTTCACTGTCTCCTCTCTATAGGGCCTTAACACTTGGTGGCTGCCATCTTGGCCTACACATGGCCAGGGCCCAGCAGAGAATCCTATGTTTGGAGTTTTTCTTATTGCTGATTTGCATGCCTGAACACGTGTTAAGTAAAGCGTTTTGAAACTTTGCCAGATTCTTGAGTCTTTCTCCGTCCACCTTCCGCCGATCCCCTGAGACAGTAGAGGATTTCTAATCCTGCTCCCAGATTTTGTACAGGGAACCTCAGCATTTCCCCACAATATATACCTCAGAGTACTGAACAGAGAGAGTGGAGAGAAGGGTCACTAGATGATATCATTAAGCATAACTTGTCATGAGTAAGAGAACTGATAAATTACAATCCGTTAAAAGCTTTCAAAGGTCTCTCAGAGTTATCTCTAGAGTCAAAAAAGTATGGAATGGTGGAAATATGAGGCATTAACTGAAAGGGAATGAGGAAGGTGCCAGAGTTTAGTTCTTTTCCTTCTGATTTGGAATGGATTTATCAAGACTTGACCACTAATCAGTTGTTGGGAAGGACAAGAAATGACTTTTATCAGAATGAATCCTTCAATGAGGGATTAATGTATGAAGGCATTTAAATTCTGTACAACACAAACTACTATCTTCTCTTTCATTCTTCTTAAACCATTACTTAGAAGCATTAAGAAATTGATTCTCTTAATCCTACAAAGACAGAAAATTTAAAGTAAAAAAATGTAGCCTATTCCACTGTATTACAGAAATCTAAAATGCCAGTCCACCTTGACAAATGCCATGACTTTTATTTTTGTATACTGCCATTACACAGTGATCTTTATATATATATATAATTATATATTTATATATAAATATACATAATTTAATGAACATTTTATATAGACATATATAATCTATATCAGGATAGCTATATATCACTGTGCAATTTATATATAATTTATACATTATATGTAAAATTTATACATTATATATATAATTTATCACTTTTGGCCTTCTTTATATTTGTCAGTTTTAACAATTCTGGAAGGTATGAGGGCAGAGTGCCCATTTCCGATAAGAAAACTAAAGATGGGATGTGGTTTCAATAGTTATGATTTGAGATCAACTGCAGTCTTGCTCCATACAGATATATCAATTTGTTCTAAAAAAAGTTCATAAAAATACCTAGGAAGGCCATATCCCATCTTTAGTTTTCTTATCGAAAATGGGCACTCTGCCCTCATACCTTCCAGAATTGTCACAAGATGATAGCTCAGCAAGCAAGAACCCCTTGTTCTTCCTCAGTACCACATGTGGTCTCATGAGCCAGGTGTGATTCCAAGCACAGTGCCAGGAATAGGCCTGGGGGGATACCAGATGTACATCCCTGACCCCCAAAGAGAATGTTGATGTACATTTGTTTTTTTTCTTTTTGGGTCCCACTCAGTGATGCTCAGGGGTTACTCCTGTCTCTGCACTCAGGAACTATTCCTGACAGTGCTCAGGAGACCATACGGGATGTATGGGATTCAACCCAGGTTGACCATGTGCAAGGCAAATGCCCTACCCGGTGTACTGGCTTTCCAGCCTGTGTTCATATAGATTTCAAACCAGCAGCTACGGTGGGCCTAAAGTTAATGTGTCTGTGTCTGTAAATCTGGAGCCCAAGGACAGTCAGAGAACCACGGCCTCTTTTTTGAAATTTTAGGGTTGACATACTGCCCCTCAAGGTGTTGCAGGTGTGGCTGCAGTGCCCAGTTGCATCAACAGGTGGCAGACAGGAGAAGGCTTGTTTACACTCCCAGGGCTCTGCCTCGTGGACCCTGGATGGTTGATGGTCTGACATAGAAAAAGACTGAGCCCCGTGGGATGAAGCCAGAGCCACGGCAGAGCCTGGCAAGCTACCCTTGATGTATTCGATATGCCAAAAAACAATAACAATATTGGACCTCATTCCCAACGAATGGAGCCGCCTGCTCGAGCAAATTGATGAACAATGGGAAGACAAGTGACAATTTATACATTTATATATATATATATTTTTATAGGTATATATTATTTACTATATAATATTGGTTTTGGGTCACAGTCAAATATATAATTGTTTGGGGCCACACACCAGCAATACTCAGTGCTTACTCCTTGCTTTGTGTTCAGGAATCACTCCTGGAGGTGCTTGGTGAACCACATGGAGAGTTGAGTATTAAACTTAGGTTAGCTAAGTGCAAAGAAAGCATTACCCATTGCATTATTGCTCTAGCCCATATATTGTATTTTTAATTAAAAACTAAAAAAAAATACGGGAAACACCATCCCTACTTTTATGTCATAGGCATTATTCACAATAGCCAGATCTGGAGCAAGAGTGCGAATAGATGACTGGATAAAAAGCTTTGGTACATCTACACAATGGAATACTATGCAGCTGTTAGGAAAAATGAAGTTATAAAATTTGCCTACAAATGGATGGACATGGAGAAGATTATGTTGAGCGAAATTAGCAGAAGGAGAGAGACAGTTACAGAATGACTGCTTTATCTGCTAACATAAATATTGGTACATATTAGATACCAATATCCAAGGTCAAGTGAAACATACATCAGGAGGTTCTGTCAAAGGTGGAAATTATCACAAACGTGTGGGGAGTCAGAGGCTAGGTAAGACGAAAATGGAATAGTGTGCTAACAATTGTGAGGGGTACTAATGCCAACCTAGAACTGGCATTAAATAGAGGCAAAAGGATCACATGACAACCCTTTAATGTTGTTTGTAATCCATAGTCTGGAGAGGGAAGGAAAAGAGAAAGATAGAAATGGGAAAGAAATAAAGAACCTGCCATGGAGGGGGGCTGGGGGAGGGGAGGGAGCCGGGGGCGTTGGTGGTGGGAGATGGGCGCTGGTGGCGGGATGGGTGCTGCTACCTGTCGCCCAAAACCCAAATATGAACTTTTAATTGTATATCTTTGTAATTGTAAAAATAAAAATTAATTAAAAAAAAAAAAAAAAAAAAAAAAATAAGTAGGGTAGGAATTTTTTGGGACATAGCGGTGCTCAGGGAATTACTCCTAGCTCTGTGCTCAGGGATTAGTCCTGGCAGGGATTGGGGGAACCATATGTGGTGCCAGGAATGGTGTCAGCTTCAGGCAAGAAAAGCATCTTAACTGCTATACTGTTTCTTGGGCTCAATAAATTTTATTTTTTATCAATATTATAAATATTTTCACCATTTGCATAGCTCTTTAAGACTCCTCACAAACACATCAAAATAGACAACTAAATGAGAGATTTGAAAATCTTCCTTACCTCTATTTCCCTTTAAGCTTTGTGTCCTGTTAAACCAGGAGGTATGTCTCGGTCCACATTTCTCCATCTTTTTCCTGCATTTGTTCCCTGTCAACCTTGTTTCCTTCCTGTGTCTCCCTCCTCTACCTGTTGGCCTCCAATCTTGTGCACTGGCTTCCACATTTATTTGATTTTTACCTGTGGCCCCTTTGGAATATCCCGAAGACCCTCAGGAGTGCCACGTGGCACCTTGTTTTGACACACGGCTCTAAACCCACTGCTAAGTCAGCCCAAACACAGTTCCCAGTTATCCATCATTATTGCTGAAACCTGGGTATGTGAAAATTTAACTCTCTCCTATCCTATTATCAATTCTAAGCTGGCAGATCAATCTACAGTTTTTCCCCTATGCCATGTAACACACAGCATTTATGTTGGAAGATGGATAGGAAGATGAGGGAAAATAAGAAACTAGTATATTCCAGGGGAAATAATTAAGCTAGATGTTAATTATGTTTCCAGAACAAGGAAAGGAAATACAATTTATATCCTTTACAATATTTCCTTAATGAGTACATCACCCTGTGTCTATTTCACAAGTCACTCATTTATATCTTTAGTATAAATAGCCAATCACCTTTGGGAAAACTACATTTTCCAGATAAAAGTAGATTTCTGATCCTATTATTTGGCCCCCTGCATCTTCTTGCCCCTTGTTTTTTACTCCACTTATCAGAGAAATCAATGGTTAAAAATAATTCAAGACCTATTTTCATGAAAGTTCGAATTATTTTGTTTAAAACTAAACCATGGGATAAATGGACTTTAGTAGAATAATAAGGAATGAATATAGTCATTCAAATCCTGCTTCCTTTAATTCTCATTTCTTCCCTAGTTTTTTGTCTCATTAAGTTGTAAAAAAAGTAAAGACAGTCACAGAAATATAAACACTAATAACTCATATGTCTATTTTAGAGACAGAAAAGACTATAAACATATTAAAGAGAAGAAGTATTTTCCATATGGCACCATAATATGTCAAGACTTTTCCCAGTACACAGTGAACATAACGTTTCAGATAATTATGCAAGGATATTCAATTCTCCAATTCATTTCTATCTCAAATTTGCAGGAAATCATATGCAGGAAGATTAAAAAAAATAGCTGTTGTACTGACTTCTATGTTTTAACAAATGTAATATTGAAAATACATCTAAAGCCCAAGGCCACAATTCAGTGTGCATATTTATAATGCATAGGTTTCTATACTACTAAATGTTGGTGCAAAAGAATGTTCTTCCTCTTCTAATAATCCTGCTTCTGACATCTACTATGAACTCTTCACAAGTTATGTTGACCTCTGATTTGACATCAGTTATTTATCTAGGGAACTTAGGGATAGAAGAAAGGAGTGCAGATTTTTTCATCCAAACCTATTCAGATATTATCTGCTACCTGAAGTGGTCAGTATTAATGCTGCTACATGCAGGAGACCTCTACAACAGAAGAGAAGCAGTTCTTTGACAAGAACCACACGGTTCTATTTGTTGCACATCTTATAAGTTAATGTTCCATTTCTAAGTGCATGCTCAGATCAAGGTGGTTTCTCCCAAAACCGAATTCAAAATGATAATGTATCTTTGAAACTTTCAATAAATGTAAATTCTTAAAGCTCCTGTCATATAAATAATGAAAAAAAAATCTGGGCATTTTTTGGGGGTCACAGCCACTGATGCTTAGGAGTTACTCCTGGCTCTCTGCACAGGAATTGCTCCTGGCAATGCTCAGGAGACAATATGGGATGCTGGGGATCGAACCGGGTTGACTGAGTGCAAGGCCAACATCCTACCTGCTGTGTTATAGTTCTGGCCCCAGAACTGGACATTTTGAATGGGCCTAATTAAAAGTGCATAATTACTTATTCCATAACATTTGAAATGTTTTTAACTTAAAACAATAGTCATGAATTAATATTATTTTGTTGTCTTTTAAGATTTGAGATCTATTGTTGAAGATTGGTTTATTATCTTTTTTATTTTTCATTTTAGGAAGGTAGCTTCTAAGTTGTTTCTGTTGATTTTCACCTTCAGTGAAACTCATAATAGTGAATAATTCATGTTCTAGATTTTATTGATCCAAATATAAGGCTCAAATAGCTGAAATATTGAAGGTTTGGCAATATTACCTCTAAAGCATAATGAAAAGAAGTGCTGCTTAATTTTACTGCAGTCAGCTGGAATGTCTTAACAGCTGTGTGACTAATAAAACATGGCATCTATTTCTAATATAGAAACAAGGAAGTTCTACTAAGCATTATTGTAAACTGGGTCAGTCCACAACTTATTATCTGAAAAAGCTGAGTAGTGCTGAAATTAATGAACAACCCCCAAATCCTAACTAGTTTTAGGATTTTTTTCCTTCTCCCTTCTTATCCCCAGCACACTTTTTTCATAAATATAAGTGCAAAGTGATAAAAAAAAGAAAAAAAAGTCTAATGACTAAAAATCCTAGTAAAGGGTAGTGAAATAATTATTTATGGAGCACTTTGTTTTTGTCTTCTTGGCCACACCCAGCAGGGCTCAGGGTTTATTTTTTAATTAACATGTACTTTGCCTTTCTTAGATTTGGATTACTTAACCCTGCAGAAAACCTTAGCAGTTGCTTTTACTATTATCATTTTGACTTGTATCACTTGTGTTCCCGTTGATCATCCAGTGGGCGCCAGTAACGTCTCCATTCGTTGGGAATTAGGTCCATTATTGTTACTTTTTTGGCATATCAAATACACCACGGGTAGCTTGCCAGGCTCTGCCGTGGCTCTGGGTTCATCTCAGGGGGCCCAGTCTGATGAGCAAACTGAGGAATCAGGTGTTGAAATAGTTAAGTGGCAGTTACTTCCAGTGGGATGTGGGTGTGTGTGTGTGTGTGTGTGTGTGTGTGTGTGTGTGTGATATTCCATTCAACACTTTGTCCTGTTGAACTCCATTATCTGAATGAATAAGAAAAATTTGAAGGAGAGATAAACCTCAGGGTTCCCTGCTAAGGGAAAGGAATAATTTCATCAGTAACTAACACTGGTGGAGGGGCAAAGATGAAGAAGCAGGGCTGGGGAGAAAGACTTCAGGCTTGACCTGTCAGGGAGGAAGGAGCTAGTCTCTTTCCTCATTCCTGATTGCTTCCGTTGCTCTGAGAAGGCCTTGTCTAAATACACTGATTAGTTCATCAAGGAGCATGAGTTACTGAAGTCACCTGCCTGTAGGCAAGGTGGGGCTAGCAGCCAAGGCTTTGCAGAGCAGGCTGAAAGCTGATGGTCCTCAAAGTAGTTAAGGGTGAGTCCTGCCTGCAGGGGAATCAATTTAGTATGCATTTCACAGTAGTTAACTCTATTGTAAGTTGCTCTTTCCTAAATACCCAAACAAGCGTAAAGTATTTCCTAATAACAAAAACAAGAGATAGTATAATAAGTAGAGAGCTTGCCTCACATGCAGCTAACCATGACTCAATCCCTGGCACCCCAAATGGTTCCTTCACGCCACCCTGAGGACAGCTGGGTGTGACCCCAAAACAACAATTGAAAAATAAAATAGATTCATTCAGCAGAGAAAGATAGCATTTTTGGATTGTGAACTAATTCTAAGGGCTGGTTTATCAATTACCAGATGAAGATGTGAAACAACTGATAGACTAAAACTGAAATAAAGGTCTTTCGGTACCAAGTAGGTTATTTATATTAGTAATATTGTAAATCACAGAATTTCAATTAATAAAAAGTAATAAAGAAAAAAGGAGAAGCATAATAAAGTTTTAAACTTATGTATGTTATAAACAAATAAACAAAACAAGTGTGTTGTTTGACTTAATTAGCTAAACCAGAAAGCTACATCTCAAGAAAATGGCAGAGGATCCAGAAGTCCAATAGAGTTTGGAAAACTCTAAGCTGGTTTTAGTTCTAACCAGCTTAGTTAGATCTTGGGCACCTCTATTTTGGGACCTAGAGTTTGGTATTTGATAGTCCCTTTTGGTTCTTATTTGTAGTCTATTTGGGTGACTTGAAAATTTAGGTGTCTTACCAAGATTTGAAACCAGACACAATGCACATAGAGATGAAGATGATAAAGGGAAGAAATCATTTTGTGCTTCTGGTGAGAAATATTGATTCCTAGGGGAGAATAAGAGCAGTTTGTTAATTTGGGGATTGGGAGGAAAAAATGGGTAACACTGCTATGGTTAGTAAGAAAAATTCCATGGTAGAGACAGGCAAGTGAAAAGTAAAGCAGATGTCAGGAAGAGCCCCTACTCTAAACAAGCCTCAAACACTGCATTTCAAATCATGTCATATTATCATGTTATGTGTGATGTTATTTTATATACTTATTTAAATGATTGGAAATATTATGACTAATTTTGGTCTTGTCAATTTTCTAAAGCAGAAAATTAATGCAATGTAAGACAAATCTATACAATTCTACTTTCAATTGTCTCTCTTCAAGGGAGGCAATTACAGGATGCACTTTATTTTAATTTAATGACTGTATTACATATACTATTATTTCAAGCACCATTAAGTGACATTGCATTTTGTCATTTGGCTCAGCTTGAATGCCACTGTGAATTTTGTTTGTTTCACTTCCTTGGTTTTATGCATTCATATTAAGATGATTGGGATAATAGGTACTTAAAATATCAATATAATATTTGCTATTTTGAATATATAATGCACAGTTTTGTGGATTCTCTACCAAGTTACTGTAAAAAAGTTTTAGAAAAATAATAGTGAGAGATATTGAAAATTTATGGTTTTTTATTTTATTTTTTTTTTTTTTTTAAGTATTTTTATTATACCACCGTGAGATATACAAATAAAAAGATATACAATTAAAAAGTTCATGTTTGGGTTTTGGTCATACAGTGTTTCAGCACCCGTCCCTCCACCAGTGCCCATCTCCCACCACCAACATCCCCGGTTCCTCCCCTTCCCCAGCCCTGCTCCATGGCAGGTTCTTTATTTCTTTCCCTTTTCTCTCTCTTTCTCTTTTCCTTCGCTTCCAGACTATGGATTACAGAACATACATTAAAAGGTTGTCATTTGTATCCTTTTGCCTCTATTTAATGCTCAGTTCTAGGTTGGCATTAGTACCCTCGACTATTGTTAGCCCCCTGTTCCATTTTCTGTCTTACCTAAACTCTGACTCCCACACGTTTGTGATAATCTCCACCTTTGACAAGACCTCATGATATATGTTTCACTTGACCTTGGATATTGGTATCATAATATGTACATATATATTTATGCCATGCAAATAAATGCAGTCATTCTGTATCTGTCTCTCTCCTTCTGGCTAATTTCACTCAACATAATCTTCTCCATGTCCATCCATTTATAGGCAAATTTTATAACTTCATTTTTCCTAACAGCTGCATAGTATTCCATTGTGTAGATGTACCAAAGCTTCTTTATCCAGTCATCGATTTTCGGGCACTCTGGTTGCTTCCAGATTCTGGCTATTGTGAATAATGCTGCTATGAACATAAAAGTAGGGATGGTGTTTCCGCTGCGTATTTTTGGTTTCCCAGAGTAGATTCCCAGGAGTGGTATGGCTGGGTCAAATGGGAGTTCAATTTCTAGTCTTTGGAGGAAAGTCCATATTGTTTTCCAGAAAGGCTGTACCAGCCGGCATTCCCACCAACAATGGATGAGTGTTCCCTTTTCCCCACATCCACGCCAGCATTTGTTGTTCTTGCTCTTTTTGAATATGTGCCAGTCTCTGTGGTGTAAAGTGGTATCTCATTGTTGTTTTGATTTGCATCTCTCTGATGATTAGTGATGATGAGCATTTTTTCATATGTTTTTTGGCCATTCGAATTTCTTCCTTGCTGAAGTTTCTGTTCATTTCTTGTCCCCATTTTTTGATGGGGTTGTTTGTTTTCTTCTTGTAAAGTTCTACCAGTGCCTGATATATCCTGGATATTAACCCCTTATCAGATGGGTATTGGGTGAATATTCTTTCCCATTCTGTGGACTGCTTTTGTATCTTAGTCACTGTTTCTTTTTGAGGTGCAGAAGCTTTTCAGTTTCATGTAGTCCCATATGTTTATCTTTTCTTCTAGTTGCTTTGTTAGTGATGTTTCACCTTTGAAGATGCCTTTAGCTTCAATGTCGTGGAGGGTTTTTCCTATATTTTCTTCAATGTACTTTATGGATTCAAGTCTGATATTGAGATCTTTAGTCCATTTTGATCTGATTTTTTGTGCATGGTGTTAGACACAGGTCCAAATTCAGAAGAAAGGGATATTAAGGAAACAATTCCATTCAATGGTGTGCCACAGAAAATCAAATACCTAGGAATCAACTTACCCAAGTATGTAAAGGACCTGTACGAAGAAAACTACAAGACACTGCTCCAAGAGATAAAAGAGGACACAAGGAAATGGAAACACATTCCCTGTTCATGGATGGGGAGAATCAACATTGTCAAAATGGTAATACTCCCTAGAGCTCTGTACAGATTCAATGCAGTCCCTATAAGGATACCGATGACATTCTTCAAAGAAATTGACCAAACGCTCCTGAAATTTGTATGGAACAAAAACCCCCAAGGATAGCTAAAGCAATCCTCGGGAAAAAGAAGATGGGAGGCATCACCTTTCCCAACTTCAAACTGTACTACAAGGCAGTAGTAATTAAAACAGCATGGTATTGGAATAAAAACAGACCTGTGGACCTATGGAATAAAATAGAGTATCCTGACACCCAACCTCAAACACATGATCATTTAATCTTTGATAAAGGTGCAATGAGTCTAAAATGGAGTAAGGAAAGCCTCTTCAACAAGTGGTGTTGGGAAAACTGGGCAGCAACGTGTAAAAAAATGAATTTATGGTTTTTAGCAGTAAGGAAGAGGATGGGAATTTAAATGTTCACTTCATTGTCAGATATTCTCTATATTTGCAGCATTTATTTAGATCTAGGCTTTTACCCTTAAAATTATTTTTTACTTTTTTGGGTCATACGCTGATACTCTGGGGCCTCTCCTGGAGGTGCTCACGTGATCATGCAGTGGCAGGGGGTCAAATCAGGGTCAACTATTTACAAGTTGCTATCTCTCTGGCCTATTCTTTTTTACTACCAAAGTAATAGGCCTTGCTATCTCTCTGGCCTATTCTTTTACTACCAAAAACAAACAAATCAAACTAAAACAAAGATTTCCATTTAAATTTAGGAAATATTTTAAAGATTCAGTAACATTTTGAATTTCCAAAGTACAAAATTTAGTATTCTAAAACCAGTTTTATTTTTTTATTAAAAGTAGCTCAATATACTGACAACATAATGCTATAACTAATTTTCCCAATCCAGTGTTTATTGAGTGCAATTAAATTACTGAAGAACTTATAATTTATTTAGTGATTAAAGTATTTAAAGTGATGCATGCTCCATTTATGAATATTCTACTACATGTAATAAGTCTTAATTTTTTAAAAAATATTTTATTATACCACCATGAGATATGCAATTACAAAGATGTTCATATTTGGGTTACAGTCATACAGTGTTCCAGCACCCACCCCTCCACCAGCTACAGCAAAGAAGTCTTGAGAAGATACAGTATCATCTTTGATCACATAAGCATCTTGGGGACAACTAAGCTTGTTAAAATTTCAGTAGATTGTTATTGTTTAGACTTATTGCAAATTTATCCACCTAAAATGCACTTATTTTTACCAAATGATTCAGTTGTGAAACTACATTTTCCAAGCTCTCTTATCTTCAGGGTGAAAGCAGCCTCAATGAGCTGTAGATAGTCACTGAAGAGGACGCTTTTCCCAATACTCTTTATGTGCGGTTGGTCCCTGAAGCCTCTTCCAAGTAACTTCAAGCATTCTGTTTACTTTCCAAAGAATTTGAATTTTTTTAAATTATGTGCAGAGATTTAATTGGTTGCAAATGCCAACAGACATGCCAGTTAAGCTTCGCATCATTGCTACTTCATCAAACTGTTAATTTCTGATTGATGTACAAAGTAAGATTATAATATTCATTCCCTTTATTCCTGGAGTAACTGACTTGGTTTGTAGTTTATTTCAAGTATTGTTGTTGCTGCTATCTTGATGTCAAAGCTGAATGCTGACATAGGCATTTTGGTTAAGTACTTTTAATGTATAATTAAAAAATACCTGCCCCTCAAGGTGTTGCAGGTGTGGCTGTGGTGCCTGGTGGCAGACAGGAGATAGGTTTGTCTACACCCCCCAGGGATCTGCCCTGTGTGCCCTCAATGGTGGATGGTCTGACATAGGAAGAACAGTGTGCAGCCACGCAAGAGGCTTAGATAACAAAGTAGGCTTCCCAGGATCTTTCACATCTGTACAACATAATGATCATTGTAGTTGTAACAAACTGGGGAGGTTGATGAGGAATGAGGAATTATAATGTCATATAAGAAATCACTACTGAATATACACATAGATAATTGCATCATAAACCGTAAGGAAAGTCACAAGGTGTAGGAGAAGAGAGAGAAATATAGAGACAGAAATAGAGATAGAGAGAAAGATGAGAGACTCAGACGCATGGGGGAGAACTGCCAACTGGCTCTTCCCTAGCTCAGCTGACCATGAGGCTCCAGGAGGCAAGATGGGTTTTGGGTATTGGCCCATCACCTCTGTAGGGCCTCAGAAGCAGCTGGATGAGACTCTTTCATGATAATAGCTGCCATTTTTGTGGTCCGGACCCCACAGCTCATCAGAACCCATGCAAGAGAGACACTGATCTCAAGACCAGCTCAGAACAGTTGAGTTTGAGCCAGGTAGGCAGCTCTTAGAGGTGTAAGTTACGGGGCATTCCTGCTGGGGTACCCCTTCCCTCTCTGACCTATTGCAGAGGCCTGGTGGCCCCGCCACGTACTGCCTTGGGGCTCTTGGCCATGATGCAGAGACTCAGATACTCGCAGGAGAGCTGCCATCCTGCTCTCCCCTAGCTCAGCTGACCATGAGGCTCCCAGGAGGCAAGATCGGTTTTGGGTATTGGCCCATCACCTCTGTAGGGCCTCGGAAACAGCTGATGAGACTCTCTCACCATAATAGCTGCCATTTTCATGGTCTGAACCCCACAGCTCACCAGAACCCACGAAAGAGAGATGCTGATCTCAAGACCAGTTCAGAGCAGCCGAGTTCGAGCCCAGGTAGGTGACTCTCAGAGGCAGAAGTCACCAGGTGTTCCTGGAGATGGAGCTGGGGTCCTCATTCCCCTCTCTGACCCATCCCAGAGCCTGGTGGCCCCACCCACAAACTGCCTCAAGGCTCTCGACCATGATGCAGAGACTCAGGTGCAGGGGAGAGCTGCCATCTGGCTCTCCCTACCTCAGCTGACCATGAGGCTCCCAGGAGACAAGATGGGTTTTTGGGAGTAGGCTCATCACCTCTGTAGGGTCTCAGAAGCAGCTGGATGGGACTTGCTCATCATAATACCCGCCATTTTTTGTGGTCAGACCTGGTCTATCAAGCTAGTGGAAGCAATCATGTTCTAGAATATATTACAATCTACAATGTATAAGAAAGGGAAGCGAAGGAGAGAGAGAGAGGAGAGAGAGAGAGAGAGAGAGAGAGAGAGAAAGGAGATAAAGAACCAGCCATGGAGGCAGGCTGGGAGAAGGGGGAGGGAGGTGGGTACATTGGTGATGGGAGATGGGTAGGGGTGGAGGTATGGGTGTTGAAACACTGTAGAACCAAAATCAAGCATGAACATCTTGTAATTGTATATCTAACAGTGGTATAATAAAATATTAAAAAATAAAGTCACATTTTGAGAAAACTTGTAGTGTAGTTTCTGTTCCAATAACTTGATTTTTCTTTAAAATACAAAATCAGGATCAAAGAGATAGTGCAGTGAGCAGCATGCTTTGCCTTGCCCATGGCTAAACTAGTTAGGTCCCTAGCACCACAGATGGTTCACCAAACCCCACCAGGTGTGATTCCTGGTAGGGAATCACAGAGCCAGAAGTAAGCCCTGGGCACAGGCATGCACTACTCAAAAGAATAAAAATAACCCCTACACACTCGGTTTTATAAGAATAAAAAAAAATTTACAAGAATGAAAAAATACCCTAGTACACAAACCCCCACAAAATCAATGTGTAATATTTTTTCATAGTGTGGCTCTTTTTAAATATTCTATTACATAAATGCCATTATCTGCTTTGAATTCCTAACCTAAAATAACAAACACAGTGGGTTTCAAATCCCAAACACTTGCTACTTATCTAGCTATAAATTACATAGAAACACAGATTCCTAGGTTAAATTGCCCAAAACAAGATTGTTTAATGTGACAGGTATACCCTCTAAGTTGGATTATATTTTCTGGACATTACACAACAAAGTGTTGGAAGTGTGTGGGCCAGAATTCACAAGCAATACTAATAGCTACAGAGGCCATTGAACTTTCAAATGGTAATGTAATGCCAAACATGTATTCTTTATCAATTGAACCTGAAATAAGCTTATTTCTGAGCTGATGGCTTAGAGCATCATGGCTTCTATGTTCCCTAGTGAGTAAGAAGAATTGAATCAAATCCAATTAAGTTCTCTAATTCCAGTATTTTATTAATTTGATGCTAAATCATTCTGGTTCTTGTTTATTATTGGGCCTCACTTAGCTGTATTCAGGGCTTAACCCTGGGTCTGTGCTTAGGGATCACTTCTGGAGGGCTCTGAGGGACAATATATGGTATCAGGGTTCAAACCCAGGTGAGGCAGCATGCAAGGTAAGTGCCCTACCATCTGTACCTCTCTCAGCCCCTAATTCTGAAATACTTAATGTTAAAGCAAAATGCTCAATGTTGGAAAGCATTGAAATTATCATGATTACTTTATTTACATCTGCCCCTCAAGGTGTTGCTGGTTGTGCCTGTGGTGCCCAGCTGGGTCGGCAGGTAGCAGACAGGAGACAGGATTGTCTACACCCAGGGCTCTGCCCAGTGGGTCTTGGATGGTTAATGGTCTGACATATAAAAAGACTGGGCCCCTGGGATGAACCCAGAGCCATGGCAGAGCCTGGCAAGCTACCGGGGTGTGTTCGATATGCCAAAAACAGTAACAATAATGGACCTCATTCCCAACCAATGGGGATGTTATTGGTGCCTGCTTGAGCAAATCGATGAACAATGGGAAGACAAGTGATACAAGTGATACAAGTGATACAAGTGATTTGATTTACAAGTTTTCCATCAAAGATACTCAAGGAAGGGATTAAAGAAATTAAAGGGATTAAAGAAACATGTGAGGGGGCCATGCTAGCTGGACTTGGAGTGGAGATTTGGGCTCCTCCTCCCATTCTTCCACCTCTATGTCGCTGGGCATGTCGGCGAGCTCCCTACCACCACAGCCAGCAGCACCGGAAGAGAGACACTCCAGGCCTACAGCTGTGCTGGCATGCAGCTGCTCTGTGGCTGTGTGACAGTCTTAGACAAAATTGGACCCGGTCCTTCCCAGGATCTTTTACATTTATACACCGTATACAGTTCTAGGCAGTTTCTAGCCGTGGATCATCATCCCAGTGAGCCTAGCAAGAAGCCAGAGAAACCCCCACACCATGAGGGCAGTCATTCTCAACATCTGGACTACACAGTTCCTCAGAGCTCCACCCAAGAGAAAAAGAAGATCTCTCCCCATTGTGGTTGATCAGTAAATGCACGAGATGAGAGTCTACCACTGTAGTAGACTACCATGTAGTCTGCCATGTAGTCTACCACCTACATGGCAGAGCCTGGCAAGCTACCCATGTTGTATTTGATATGCCAAAAAGCAGTAACGATTATAGACCTCATTCCCATGACCTGAACGAATGGTTTGAGGCTCTTAGTGTTCCTGGAGCAAACAGATACCCTTAGGCTACATTAGCACTAGACAGGACTTATGGAGATGTTACTGGTGCCCGCTCTAGCAAATCAATGAACAACAGGAAGACAATTGATACAAGTTATACATGGAGGGGATGGGTGATAGCATGAGGGCCATTTGGGGATACAGATTTCACACTCAGGGGCTCAGGTTTTACATAGCATGGTCCCCTCACCTTCTAGGTGTCTGTGGCCTTCAACTCTGCCCCAAGCCCCACTGCATGACCAAATTCAAGCCTATCCTGTAACAATATATGAGTAATTTCTTACACATGGCTTATTGGCTCAATATGACCTATGCAAGTACTGCTGAGTATCACTGGGAATCCCCCCTAGCACACCCTTCTGCTCAGTACTGGCTGAGTGGTTCAACCACTCCCAAAAGAATCCAAAGAAATCAACTGAAAAACAATGATATATCTTGCAAAACCAACATAGAATAACAAAACCAAGACAATAAAAGATTTCGTGATCCACTTCCATGTGAATATTAATAAAAATTGACCCTTTGAGGGGTAGGATAGAGAGCATTGAGGCCAAGGGACATGGCTACCATGTGGCTAACACAGGTTTGACCACCTGACCCTGACGATGACTGGGTGCAGAGCTGAGATTCCCTAGTACCGTTGGGATGACAAGGTCATCCCTGGTGCCATGGAGCTAGGCGCATTCTCAGGCTCTTGTGCCGAGCAGCTGAGGTGGGTGAGATTCACCAATGGGGATACAGCCTTCACTTGTGAACCCCCCCTCCTATTATCCACTGACCCCCACCAAATGAAATCTTTGAACAATACACTGAAGAAAATTATACCCCAAGCTGAGGATTTTTTAAATTATAAGATTTAAATGGGGGAAATTCAGAACTGATATTAAATCATCTTGAAAAATCTTATTTTATATCCATAATAATATCATACACTACACTTGATCTTAGCCAAAAGGCTGAGAAGCGATTGGGTTGCAAGCATCCAATCTGGGTTCGATCCCCAGCACACCCTCAACCCTGTCTGGAGTGATCCCTGAGCTCACAATCAGGAGTAAGGCTTAAGTACTGCCAGATATGACCAAAAAGAAATACAGGTAAAACAAAGTGTTGGAGATCAAATTTGCATGGCCTCACATTTGCATGGCCTCACATTTGCAAAGCGTGTGTTCTGTTTCTTAACTACATCTCTAGCTCTTGCAAGGACCATACCTTAGGGAATTTTTGTACCCAAATCTCTCAGGATCTCATGAAGGAACCCAAGGGCCCTATTCTAAAACTAGGGAAGTAATAGAAATTTACCAAGATTATGTATTTTTTATACTTTGATAATTTCTTCTGTGGACTTTTATTTCTTTTTTGGGGGGGTTGTTTTGGGCAACACCCAACGGTGCTGAGAGCTTAACTCCTGGTTTTGCACACAGGAACCACTTCTAATCACTTCTAGTGGCACTTAGAGGATCATATGTGGTACTGGTGGTTAACTCCAGTCTGCCACGTACAAGATAAGTGCCCTACCCCTGTATTGTCTTTCCAGCCCCTCTCCTGTGATTGCCTTTCAGGTTCTGTGTCACCTTGCTTAAATCACTTCAGAGGATTTATTTGTAAGTATTTCTGATATGAGAAAACATTTTAGAGTGATAGTACAGCGGGTAGGGCATTTGCTTTGCATGTGGCCTACCCAGGTTCAATCCCCAGCATCCCATAGGGTCCCCCAGCACCTCCAGGAGTAATTCCTGAGTGCAGAAGCAGGACTAACTCCTGAGCATCACTGGGTGTGACCCAAAAAGAAAAAAAATTCAAGAATGTAATTCATGGTGGAGTCCATATTTTTTCAGTCCTTAGATTTCCTGTGCTGGGTTTGTCTCCAATTAGTGTATTTAGTTAGTGTAAATTCTTCAGATATTTAGAACCTGTTGTGTGCTAAGCATTATGTTAAACTTGCAAGTATATTAATACAAGTTAATATACTTGCAACCCTTTAAGTTTCATCAGTAAATGCTCGAGATGAGAGCCTTCTACTGAGACTATACCACCTACACGGCAGAGCCTGGCAAGCTACCCAGGTTTTATTTACTTGTTATGCCAAAAACTAGTAACAATTATGGACCTCAGTTCCATGACCTGAAGAATGGTTTTGGGCTCTTTCTGTCCCTGTAGCAAGCAGATGCCCTTGGGTTACACTTGCTTGTGACAGGACTAATGGAGATGCTACTAGTGCCCACTCGAGCAAATTGATGAACACTGGGAAGACGGTGATACAGTGATACAGTGAATAATATCATACATAAAAAAGACAATGTCTTAAATGAAAACACTGAATAATTAAATACGACATTACAGTAATATGTTCTGAATAATGCATTTTCCTTCAAAACCTTAACAGTATTAACATGTTTATATAGTTGACAAGTAAAATTAATCTTATGTTAGGAACTAAACAAATAAGAAATGTAGCACTTTTGAAAAATAAGAGTAATTCTAGCAATATTAATACACAAGTTTATTGACAAAGTTTAACTCTACAGTAATATTTCAGTAGAAACGTATAACTACCCTAGTTTGTATAGTTTAGTACTTGATAAATATGACACCTATGGGTTTCACATCATTTTTTTAATGTGGCTAACACAGGTTTGACCATCTGACCCCAAGAATGGCTGGGTGCAGAGCTGGAGGTTCCTAGCACCATTAGGGTGACAAGGTCATCTCTGGTGCCATGAAGCTAGAGCATTCCCAGGCTCTTATGCTGAGCCACAGCTGACACATGGAAAGTGAAGCTTCTTTTGGAGAAACTAGTAATAATAAAAGACAGGATGATATTTGGAACAGCTTCTGTGTGAAATAAAATCATTCTAATATATCTATATAATTTGTATATAATGCTTGCAAAAGATTTAGTAATATGATTGGAAATGCCTTTAGTTAATAAGTTTGCTACCTTCTATACTTTCTTTACAGTTGTGGAATAATGCCAGTATTTATGCATGTAGGTAAGAGAAAAATATTTTTTTAGTCAAGAACATTTTACACATGGATAAAAATTATTTCAGTTATATGTTTGGATATTATGGACAAATGATATTCAAGTAAATATATTTAGTGAAACATATTTCAATTTTCTATTAAGAAAACTGGGGTACCTGCTATTAAGGCGGGTGGGGGGACGGGAGGGGAGGGGTACATTGGTGGTGGAAATGGGGCACTGGTGGAGGGATGGGTGCTGGAATACTGTATTACCAAGAACCAATTATGAACACCTTTGTAATTGTGTGTTTCACGGTGGTATAATAAAAAAATAAAAAAATGATGCTTTACATGATATTACTGATACAATGTGTTAACGTTTACCTATTTTGAAGTTAATCTTCAAAATTTTTTTATTTATGAGGCATTAGGATGATCATTTTGTTAAAAAGTTCTTTGCCAATTGCCCAAACTAACTTTATTTTCTCATTTGTTTTTTAAATAATTTAAGGAAAATGGCAAACAGTGAATTTTTAGCAACTTTTCATTTGTGTTTTTCCACTTGTTCCATTTACATTCAAAACCTTTTAAAATGATCAGTTCCTAAATTATGACTTGATAAATTATGTAAGGGAAATAACTATCACCTATACCAACTGAGATGAATGTCATTTGCTCAATGTTAAAGTTATTTCTATTTCCCGTCTTTTGGGCTTTTCATCAAGGGAAAAAGCAAGTGATTTGAGTTCTTTTACTCCCTTAACTAAACCGACACCAAGACACAAATGACAGAAGCATTGCCATTTGGGAAATTGATTAGTACCAGAGTGCCTGATAGTAAGTAAGGATCATTTTTCCAATCCTTTTTCATGTCCCCAAGAGATAAATAGCCCCCTTTTAGATGAATATAAAGCAACAATTGAAATATTCTCCTTCTAGAACCTAAAAATAAAGAAAAGCATAATTTTAGAAACCTCTTCTAAAGTTCTTGTTGAACGCTGAGAGGAAAGTCACAAATCCCTCTCTCCCTGGGTACTACAGCTCCTCCTCCAGGCTTCCTTAGCCCTAAGAATTCAGGAAGAAGGACGGGCTGCCATCATCAGACAGGGTCACCTGAATATGATCCTGAAGGGTTAAGCTTATTATTGTAATTTTCCTTGCTTTTCTTGACTTGTGACCCAAGCCTTCCTACACCAATAGAGAAATGCAGTCTTTCACATGTACCACACAACCCCTTGCATCCCATGGTGCATATGATACTGATTCCAATAGTGCTTTTCTTGTTTGGCTGCTTTGTGAATCCCTGGCTTTCTGCCATCTTAGCAGTTTATGCCTTTAGAACAGAGTTGTAAAGGAGGCTGGGAAGCAAAGGCATTCATACCCTCTCTGGAGCAGTGGAAGGGTCTACAATAAATCCATAGAACTTAACGCTGTAGCTTTGAGCTTTGAAACAGACTAATTTACTTTCCTTTCTGTAGGGCCTAATTCATTAGACTTCTGCTATAAAACTTTTATGGAGAAGCTGAATCATAAAGTCAAGCAAAAAGGGAAGGATTTGGAGATGGGTGGTAAATGTGCTATAATGTGAAGAATAAAATGATACAGACAAAATAAAAATATTTATTCACTGCTTTAGAAGTGAAACAGTCAAAAGATAATAATACTGCTTCCCCATATATGATAAGTTTGTTTTGCAAGCTTTGCTTTGTAGCATGCTTGCTGTATTTGAGGAAGATTATTCTAAATGATTTATTATATAACACACACAGCTCACACACAAATTATGCCTTTTATGTAAGGGTGTAATTTGGAAATGAGAATAATTTTTCCTTTCATAAAAGTCTGGGTTGACATAAGTCTCCTGCTCATATATATGCTTTATTCCTTCCTTGTCTATAGATATTAAGACTTGTTGAGCAGCATTCTTAAAAAAATTAAAAAGGAAATTAAAGGAATGAACTAGTACAAAACTCTCTACAAGAATATTTTATCAATTAGTCAACCAAACCTTAGCTGTTATTCTCTGTATTCCCTATATTTTCCATATAAAGGGTTATATTCCCCCCCTCTTTCCTTTGCAATTAAACATCTTTCTCCAGATGATTGGGAAGGAAGAGAGACTGGAATTTTAGATTGAATTTATTATTTTCCTTTAAAATTTCAATCTGGTCTACTCTTAAGCACTTTAAAATGTGCAGAAGTTACTTCTCCTCTAAGCAGCTCATTCCTGTTGATCCATTGATGAAAAGAATGTTTTCAATTTGAAAAGAAATTTACATTTCCATTCTGGTTTCTTTTTTTTTTTTTTTTGATGACAGGTCTGGAGACAAATAAGATTTTGAAACTTATTCATGCTCTTTCAACTCTTAACATTCTATAGTCCATAGTCAAAGTTGGGTTTTAGCATTCCTATTTTCATTCTTCTTAGCAGGGATCTTTCTAGTGATTATCTTCCAGCTGGTGGCTGGAGATTCCTTGGACAGGTCGAAGGATTAGGTACTGCTCAGGCCCGCAAGACTGAAAATTACCTGCAGTTAGTTAGGATGTATAAGGACCTCTCAGGCCACATCTGGTAGTGCTCTGGACCTTACTTAGCTGCACCCATGGTGCTCAGGAACCATGTGGTACTGGGAATTCAACTTCCATTTGTCACATTCAAGGTGTCTACCTCAACCTATGTTATCTCTTGATCTCTAGACCTGCCAGTCTCTCTTCATGTGCTAGTTTTCTAACTATTTAGCAGTCCTATATCCCTTCCTTCTTGAACAACTGCTACATTTCTCTATTTCCTTTCAGTAAAATGTAGCTTTGTGACCAAATTCTGACCATATGGGCTAGTGTGTTGTATATGACTACAAGATCACCAAATACTCCTAAATGATTTGAATCTCACTTCTGTCTTGCAGGCTGGGTGTTCTAATCCTACAGCAATAATGGAATCATATGTGTTAAAAGATATGAAAACCTGAAAGAATGAATTTCTGGATGAGAGCATGGAACAAAATTTCCTCCGTAACCCTTTCCATTCTTTGCTGATTAGATTTTGTTGAGTCCAAATTGAACACTGCATTAGCCTATTGGGATTTTACAGTTATCTGTTCTAATAAATTAGCTTAAAGTATTAAATAAATCTATTCTGAGCTACTGGGCTTTGGATTTAAGACTAGAAACTTTAATTTATTCATGCTAAATAAAAGTCATGACATTGTCTTTTGAGATTTAGATGGTATGACAATTATCAGTGAAAACAACTGATCAAGACCCATAAACTAAGTAAGTTCAAGATCTAGAGAGAAGAAATGGAAAGACAGAACATTATGTAACTCAGAGAAATAAAAGATATGAGTCTCAAAGTACTAACAACACGGGGCTGGAGCGATAGCCCAGTGGGTAGGGCATTCGCCTTGCACGTGGCCTGCCCATGCCGGCCTGGGTTCAATCACCGGCATCCCATATGGTTCCCTGAGCACTGCCAGGAGTAATTTCTGAGTGCAGAGCCAGGAGTAACCCCTGAGCATCACCAGGTGTGACTCAAAAGCAAAAAATTTTAAAAAATTAAAAAAAAAACAAAGTAGTAACAACAAATTAACAACATCTCATTGGACCAGCAATGATGTTAGTGGTATAGCACATGCCTTGTATTTTTTGAGATCTTGGTCTCAATCCCCAATTCCATAGAACAACAAAGCCAAGCCAAAATAAAGACCATACTAAATCATCATACTTCCTTCCCTAGCTTCTGGTAACAAAAAAGCACAATCTATTTGTTAATCTACTCTAAAGACTATTATACCGAGATTTCTGATTTATATTTTCCCCTGAATAGTTTTATTAAAATATTATGGACAAAATGGAGGAGTCACTAAAATGTTCAGTTTAGAAGTCTTTTATTTCCTTTCAATTACTGACTATACTTGTTAAATAATTTTGTTGGCTTATTAAATTTTTATTACTTTGGAGTTTCTCCCATTTTATTTTAAAAGTATTAAAACAAATGTCGACTTATCGCTGCTGAAAGCTAGATTTTCTTTTCTTTTATTTTGAAGTAATTAAAAATTATTGGTATTATCCAACTGTGACCAGGGATTACTCCTGGCTCTGTGCTCAGGGATCACTTTTTTTTTTTTGACTTTTGGGTCACACCAGGCAATGCCAGGGGCTTCTTCTGGCTCTGCACTCAGGAATCACTCCTGGCGGTGCTCGGGGACCATATGGGATGCCGGGGATGGAACCCGGGCGTGCATGAGGCCCGCATGCAAGGCAAATGCCCTACCCGCTGGGCTACCCCCCGCCCCAGGGATCACTTTTTTTTTGTTTTTGCTTTTTTGGGTCACACCCGGCGATATTCAGGGGTTACTCCTGGCTCTGCACTCAGGAAATTACTCCTGGCAGTGCTCAGGGGACTATATGGGATGCCGGAGATCGAACCCGGCCGGCATAGGCCGGTCGCTGCAAGGCAAATGCCCTACCCGCTGGGCTGTCGCTCCAGCCCCAGGGATCACTTTTTTAAAAAAATATATTTTATTATACCACTGTGAGATATACAATTACAAAGAAGTTCATGTTTGGGGTTTGGTCTTATAGTGTTCCAGCACCCATCCCTCCACCAGTGCCCATCTCCACCACCATGTCCCCAATTGCCTCCCCCCCCCCCTAGCCTGCCTCTATGGCAGATTCCTTATTTCTTCTTCTCTCTCTCTCTCTCTCTCTCTCTCTCTCTCTCTCTTCTCTTCTTCACTTACACACTGTGGATTATAATACATACATTTAAATGTTATCATGTGTATCTTTTTGCCTTATTCAATGCTCAGTTCTAGGCTGGTATTATCATTTTCGACAAATATTAGTACACTGTTCCTTTCTCCAATTTACCTAACTTCTGACTTCCATATGTTTGTGTTAGATTCCATCTTTGAGAAGATCTCCTGATCCATGTTTTGCCTGACCTTGGATATTGGTTTCATACTATATTTATATATAATTATATTATGCAAATAAATGCAGTCATTCAATATCTGTGTTTTTCCTTCTGGCTAATTTTGCTCAACATGATCCTCTCCATGTCCATCCATTTATAGGCAAATTTCATGACTTCAATTTTTTCCTAACAGCTGCATACTATTCCATTGTGTAGATGTACTACAGTTTCTTTATCCAGTCATCAGTTCTCAGGCACTCTGGTTGTTTCCAGATTTTGGTTATTGTGAATAGTGCTGCTATGAAAGCTAGGTTTTCTTACCCTTGTGTTTGAGTCTCAAAAAATGGCAATATTAGAATTCTTCTAAATGTTAATTAATATGATGTCTTCCCATTGTTCATGGATTTGCTCGATCGGGCACCAGTAACATCTCCATACATCCTGACACATGCTAGTGTAGCCCAAGGGCATCTGCTCGCTCCAGGAACACAAAGAGCCTCAAATCATTCAATTGTTTCTTTGGCATATCAAATACAACACGGGTATGGTATGTTATTTTGTAAAAAAAATATTCTTTCACAAAGTCCAACAGATGACTCAATATGCTAAAGTTCATGCTTAGTTTGCAGAAGGCCAGGGTTCTAGAGGACCACCAGAATGATGCCAACATGTGTGTCTGACTCCAGTGACATTTTGCTGGCTTACTTTGCTTGACTTTTCTTCTTCTCTTACTGTAGGATACACAGGTAAAAAGTTGCTCATGTTTGGGTTTCAGTCATACAGTGTTCCAACATCCAACCCTTCACCAGTGTACGTTCCCCACCACCATAGTCCTCTGTTTCCCTCTGACAATACCCCCTGCCCCAAGTCTGCTTCTAAGGCAGACATTTTCAGCACAGTTGAAAATCTTGCTGTATATTAAATGTAGTGTATTAAATGTAGCATGTACATATGTTGCAGTGTATTAAATGTAGCATGTACATATGTTGCAGTGTATTAAATGTAGCATGTACATATGTTGATTTTTAATGACACAATGAAATAATGTAATGTTATATAATGCAGTAGCTTTGATTAAAAACAGGATAACACTATTATACACATTTATGTATATTAACAGTATACTACACATATTTTATATTAGAAAGGCCTTTGTAATCCAAATCCCATGAGGAAGTGATACTATTCCAGAATCTTGCCCATGAGAAGTTTTTAACTTTAGTGGTCCCTAACTTAAAGAACATACTTTCTTTTGGTAAAAATAAGAACTGAGCTGATGTTTTCTAAGTTTCCAATCTTGTTGGACATCTCTTTCCATTTTCTTCCCCTGTGCAGTTTCATGTTACTTTATTAATAGGGTGATCTGATTTGTATATTTTCTTTGTTTTCTGGATAATTCCATCATTTCAAGGAACTTATCTATGATGAGAATATTTGTGGTTTTTTTTATTAACTTTTTATTCGTCCCTCTTACACTTTGGGTTATCAATGCTATTTTCAGATTCTACCCTCACCTTATTATACAGGAAAAATAAATTCTGTTTACTTGATCACTTCACTTGAATCCCTTTATTCATTGATATGTTCAAGTGGGCACCAGTAACATTTCCATTTGACCCTATCATGTGCCAGTGTAGCCCAATGGCATCTGGTTGCTTCAGGAATATGAAGAGCCTCAAACCGTTCCTTCAGGGTCTTGACGAGGAAGTATGACCATCTTGTAGGTGGGCGGCCATGTGATCTTTTGACATCCTGTAGGATCCAGTCGGTAATGGCTCTAGTCCAGCGGTAGTCTCCAAATCACATTACATGTCCAGCCCATCTGATTTTCGATGCCTTGGCAAACGAGACAGCATCCCTGATTCTGGAATAGCGACGAAGGTCAGAGCTCCGATTCCTTCTCTCACTTGAGTGAGGCGTGATATTCCAAGCATAGCTCTTTGAATTCCTCTCTGGGAGACCCGAATAGCATTCTCATCCTGCTTTCCTAGGGCCCAGGTCTCTGAGGCATATGCTAATGCAGGGAGAACGGTGGAGTCAAAGAGATGTGCCCAGAGCTGGAGGTTCTTTGTCCTTATAGCTATTTCTTCGATGCTTTTGAAGGCATTCCATGCTGCTCTCTTCCTCCTGCACAACTCAGGTTTAAGGCCATTTATCATGTTGACGTCTCGACCTAGGTACACATAACTGCTGCATTCAGAGATGTCCTGTTCTATTGAGAGTGAATGGGGCCTCTGGAACTAGTTCAGTTTTTATGAACATTGTTTTGTTGAGATTCAGCTGTAGACCTATCTTTCCACATTCTCGGTCAAAGTCAGCCAGCATTTGTGCCGCTTGGCTAATATTTGGTGTTATCAGAACAATGTCATCGGCAAAGTGGATGTGGTGTAGTTGCCAACCATCTATCTTCACTCCCATTCCTTCCCATTCTAATTGTCGCATGATGTTCTCAAGGGTGGCACTAAAGAGTTTAGGTGTAATGGTATCACCCTGTCGAATCCCTCTTTTGACATCAATGATCACTTCCTTGTAGAATGGTGAGATCCTGGTGGTGAATCTGTACTACAGCTCATGAAGGATCTTGATGTATTGGGTTTGAATGCCCTGTTTGGCTAGGGCTTTGATGACCGTTTCAGTCTCCACAGAATCAAAGGCTTTCTTTAAATCAATTAATGTGAGACAGGCATCTTGAACTCCCTACAAACCTCAATGAGCTTGGTTACCATGTGGATATGGTCAGTTGTGCTGAATCCTTTTCGAAGCCAGCTTGCTTACTTGATTGTCCTTCATCTAGTATTCTGCCAATCCTGTTCAGGATGACTCAAGTGAACAGCTTGTATATGATGAACAACAGGCAGATGGGGCAATAGTTGCCAATGTTGTGAATGTCTCCCTTCTTGAACAGTAGAACTGTCCTGCTGGTTTTCCATTGGGAGGGTACCTTGCATTCAGACATGTAGCTTGTGTAGAGCCAAGCTAGTGTATTGATGAGTACTGACAGCAGATTAACAGAATTTTTACCAGTAATAAAATTCTGGTATTTTATTTATAGTTATTCCAAAATTTTGTGAAACACACAAAACTAGTTGACTGAATCATATTTTGAATAGAGGTGATCTTCTTGGTATGCTTCTAAATGAAAAGAGGTGAAAGAGGTTTCAGGTTTTGATCTTGCTATGCTATCAACCATATAGTAAACACAGCTGCTAATCACAGCTCTGCGGTGGTATCTGTGTTTATGTATATAGTTAATTTTACTTAAAAACTTTTGAAATTTAAATTTTTGGGGAGTTTTCCACCAGTAATTCTCAGCCACCTGCTGGTGGTTTAGTGTTAACAGTCTGAGGGTCTATATGGGTCTGCTCAGGCCTTGTGGTGCTGGGGATACCTAAATCACCCAGCAGCACTGGAAGCACAGAACTGCACCCAGAAGTACTTACAGGACCATGTTTTTCTGGAAATCAAGTTCAGGTTACAAGTTTGATAGGCATAAAATTTAATCATTATACTCTCTCTTGGCCACTATACTTAATTTTATAGTCAACTTTATATGAAGTCAATACTTTGGGAACATATCTAAATAGAAATGTGTATTCTGAATCTTTATATAAATACATACAGATAACTTACTAATAGAAAACAATGGTTGCCATGCATCAGTTGCATACTTTTGGTACTTTTAAGTATTCAAACTCATTTAATCTTGACAACAATTCCGAGGGGTTAGGTATTATTGCTTGAAAAGTAAAAAGGTGTGTACAGTGAGATATAAATTGTACTTAGAGATTCTCACATGGTGTAGTTCAGTGGCATGGTTAGTGGCATGGTTAGAACTGAGCTGTGACTTTGGATCCAGAGGTTCATGTGTCAGCTTATGAAGTGTTTCTCACATTCAATTTTGTTCAAAATAGCTTGGTGAACTTTTTGTCCTGGAAATCAAGGTGTTTGATAGATGTTGGTTTATTTCAAAGGGTAGCACACTAGCTGCTACATGCTGGTACTGATTGGAGGTCGCAGGTGGAGTGTGTCTGTGTCACTTTTACTCACAATGACAATTGTATTCTTTTTATTTTTGTCACACTACTGAAATGGAAGCTAATGTATTCATGACCTCATTATGGGAAAAATGGGGGTAATTATTTATCTCTCCTACACACAGAGGTTTACATATACTTCATTTATTCAAGATGTTAAAATGACCTGTGGATAAGAATGATTTCCAGGCAATCACATGCTGGAGGAATTTAATCGATCTGGGTAGATGAGAATTAGGTGTGGAGATTTTATTGCCTAGAAATTAGAGAGAAAAATACACCTCCAGCTTCATTCTGTAAAGACAAGGATGATAAAAGCTCATTTCAAAATAATTTAGATGAACTGAAGGACATTGGTTTTGAAGCTTAACTAGTAATGAGTTATGAGAAGTCTATTACTGTCAACAATCCCCACAACATACTTGTAACTGACTTGGGAAACATCCTCATTAGCAAACAAGACAGAACAGGGAAATACACTCAGCAGAGTCTTTTTCTGTACACCTCAGTTGCACGTCTATGTGGCTTGGTAGCAAAATGTCACCTTTGCTTTAGGTAAGAAGTGTTTAAAAGTTTATTTCTACTTCTATGAAGATTCTGTTGATGGTTAGACAGAGCCAAGTGATTTTTCTCACTAATTCCACTGATTGAGAAATACTGGGAGACCTCAAACTGGACACATGATTCTTCTCTGTCCTTGACAGTTTCCTGTTTTCTCTTTTCTGTAGTATTTAAGAGCTTAGGCTTAGTCTTGATATACCATATAAAGTTACAATTTATTTGTAAATACATCTGTATGGTATATCAGGACTAAGTTTTTTTTTTTTGCAGTCTTGTGACTCCAGAACAAAACAAAAGACTTGCAATATTTAAGAAAAAGAGACTACGGTCAAAGTTCTAATGATAATATTAATTATGAATATTATTAATGCAATAAGCATGCATGCATAAACATCTCTGCTTATTTGAAGATATTTTAATTACCCTTGATTTCATGAAGAAACAGGAAAATTTGGGGATATAATTCTATCTATCCTTTTTTAATGGGAAGTATTAACTCAGACACTTTAAGCAAGCTAGTAGAAAAAAAAATCTTTAAACTCATGGGCTCAGTGGTCAAATAGTAAGTCAACAATTTCTTTATCCTCGTCAATGTGTTGAATCCCTTTGATTCTATAACTGTTTGTATCTCCACACAAAGGTGCACTACAGACAGATAACTCTTACACTTGTTTTGATTATAAGAAAGCATTTGTAGGGAGCAGCACTGTGACATTTATAAGCCAGCTTGAAAGAGCACCAGTGGTTGTAGTTCAATTCCCAGTGTGTTGAGTTTCTTTGGCTTTGTTAAAGCAGTAGAGGTGACTCAGATGTACAAACATTAGACCTTTCCAGAGAGCAGCCAACGCTCCTAACACAAAGAACTCTGAAAACATGTATTGGTGAAATGAATAAAAATGATACTTTTTGTTAGTTGTATTTATATAAATTGACTTTGATTTTCTATCATTGTAAAGATGTAAGATAAAGGATATATTTAATAATGCCTTCCTTCTTTTGTGTGTATGAGAAATACAAAAAACATAGACATCTCTAATTCTGGTAACTTATAGTTTAACATAACTATAGATTCATTTTAGTTATATTTGTGATTTTGTCCTATGGGTTGATGAATTTGTACCTATAGATAATATATTCCTGACAGAATATCTATTAGGTTGCAAGGGATTTAAGAGGGAGAGGCGAGTACTTTTATAAAATAAAAGGCGAGTACTTTTATAAAAAGGTATTCTCCTGAATAAACTGATGAAGAAGAGCTTGACAGCAGTAAAAGGTAAAGAGACTTCATTGCAGGGGACTAAGATGGAAACACCTAACTCTGAAAATAGGTGAGAATGAAATCAGAAAGCAGTATAAAGCTTGTTTTTTTATAGTAATGAGGAGGACATTTTGCCATTTTGACCAAATACAGTTAAGTATATGTTTAAGATATACATGTTTTTTTTTTATTAAAGAAAGTAGAAAAACATTATTGTTTGATGAAAGAAGAGATAGTGGTTTGAATATTATACATTATATTTGTAACAAACATATCCCAGTATAACTACATCAGGCATTGATATATGTTATTTAAATAGATCTCATTTAATGATTACAATAACCCAATGAGCTAATATTTATTGTCTCTGCAGAAAAGGAAACTGACTCAGCAAAGTACCACAAGTTGTCCAAGGCCACACTGATAGTGACAGGCAGAGAGGAATGAGAACCCAGATATACACAGTCTACTTTCCTAAACTTCTGGTTATATTTGTGATGTGTTTAGAATTCAGGGAGCATTAACATAGCGAACAAAGATAAAGAAAGGGAAAAGATTAATCTATTGCCAAAATCTTGTGTTTTAGAAAGGAAGATTACTCTAGTAACCGTACCAATAGTAATATTTAATTTGGAGAGAGCTATATCAGTTGTTTAAAATTTTCAGTAAATGAAATTCTTTTTCAAATTCTCCCACTCATCTTACTGACTCAAACATGAAAACACTGATTTGCATATAACATATGCATGTAGACACATACATATACACATGTAGATTGAGATAATCTCTCTTTCTCTACATATGTATATGTATATATATATATAATCTATCTCAATATACACATCCAAGTCTAAGTTGTGTTTCTATAATTGAGATAAATTCCTACAAGCAATACCATTATATTTCTGTTTTTGAAAGATCTTTCTTTTAAAGATATTGGTCTGCATATTTTTTTCTAAGGTATCTCCATAACCAAATACATTTACTTAGTCACCAAAATAAGAACGTATAAGATATTATTTAACTGTAAATTGCTTGTGTAATTTAAAATAAATCAATACCTATAGCAAACAGACAGCTATAACATATTAAAACAGTGGCATAGAAGAATATAAACTACATAGGGCAAATGTAAATAGGTTTATTTAAATCAAAGCAATAAAATCTTTTATTGATTAAAGTTACTTTTCAGAAAAATAGAGTGATAAGAGAATAATTTTTTTCTCCCTAGCATTACTTCTTGTTGCTAATTTTATTCTCTTGGGGCACTGTTAATTAAAAACAGAATTTGTTTTTAAATGAGATGTGTAATAGATTTATAATTAAAAACTGGTATTTGAGAAGCAAATACTAAGTTTTTATGTGGACTTATTTTTAAATATTGCTTCTATCATTATTAATTCAAAGTAATCAATGATTTTTGAGTTAGGCAACTGAGATAAAAAGAATAAATAAATATTTGCTTGCATAAAGGCTTTAGGAAGTTTTAAGGAATAAAAATGCATGTCATACATTATACATATTACACATAATATGGTATATATGAAATAGACTTTAAAATTCAGAGAATTTCAAACCTTAAAATATAAACATAATATTAAGTAAGTCAATAATTCTAAAGTAGCCTATAGGTAAAGATCAAGAAAATCAAGATATTCTCAAAATATTTTTCTTGATTATAATCTTCTGATTGCCCTGAGTTCTTTTTATAAGCAGCTAACAATGAAATAAATTATATAATTAAAATTAACTTTGTTGCCTTCATTATCAATCATAGTAAGAAAAATGTATACATAGAACAAAAGAAACAGGAGTATAAATCAGTTGACTTTGGAGTGATTTTACACTCATATGATTGTAGGTCATTTTCAAAAAAGAGAAAATGCAGAAAATGAGTTATAATGAATATACGTGGTGATGAGTTGAAACATTATGAATTTTATTTGATATAAAAACATCTCTTTTCTTTCCTATATTGCTTTTATCACACTTGAAAAATATGTCAATCTATTTTAAGAAATAAAGAATTAAATATAAATGAGAGGAAACTAGTAAACAAATAAATCCAATTTAGAGCCTTGCATACATAATCATTGTGATTTTAGAGTGCTTAGTTGAATGTTTTGAAGCACATATTCACCTAAGTAACAAAAACAATAGAGCCTCACAGTTACAGAGAGACAACAAAAGTTATAATTTGTGTTTATAGTAATTTAAGAAAAATATTAACTTATTTTAAAAATAGCAAGAGAGTCTAGATGCAGTGGAAATACTGTAGAAAACAAATACAAAATTCTTAAGGTGGTGTAAATGCAAAGTTGGATTCTAGAATAAAATAAGTAAAATATTTGATTCTCTTTTAGATTTAATTTGCTTGCATAAAACAGGAACAAAAACAGGGATCTTTAGTTTCCTGTTAAGTTTCATCAAGTATAATTTCTCAAATTACAGGAGAAAGCAATCCTATTTACAGCCTATAGAAAAATTACTTTGGAGGAAGAACGGATTTATGGGTAATGTTACTAAAGTCAGTTTGATTTACTGTTCTGTTGAAATTTTACCACCATGTATCACTGAAAAGATTAACACAACTTTAATATATCTCTTCATTGACAAATGGGATAAAAAATTCAACTAGCATGACAATAACCTCCAAGTAGGAGAGAAACCTATAACTCTAAGACAAAAAGAACGTAACTTCCCTAGAAATTAAGTCAGGTGGCACTGCTAGGGTTTAGGTTAGAGATTTAGTGATATTTGAAGAGTTAATTTCAGATATTATATATATAAATTTTTAAGTAAGTACTTAAAAACATAATCCTCTGCCATATATACACTGTCATATGTGGAAGCTAAACTTTCAAAAGATGGACATGTTCCACATGGAAGGCACCAGAACTTTTCATCTCTAAACACTTACTCGCTGTTTTCATTGTCCATTTATTACTATAGTGTTTCTCTTCTTTGGATAGTGGAAAAATATACTACATCACTGTCAAGGTGGAAGTGCCTATATTGCTAGTATGATGGGATTTGAGGCCCATGTAAAGACAGCCCTTTTTTAAGTTACTGTAGAGCACACACACACACACACACACACACACACACACTCCTTTTGCTCCAATCATCTTGACAGATTTTGACTGGATCTCTAATGCTAAACTTAGAGAATGGCAATTACTGTCTTGAAAATGTAGTGAGATGTCAAAGCTTGAAACCCTCCCGATGGCCCCCTCCTACAAGAGAACAGCAGAGAACATGGGAAGCTACAATTTCACAGTTTCTTTAGTAAGTCAAGGAAATTCATAAATATGAGTAACATCAGAAGAAAACAGATGTGAACTAAGTATAATAGATAGTAACTGCTTAAAATAAGAGAATACATTAAAGTTTCTTTTTAAAACAAAAACGATGTATTTTTAAATTAGCAAAGGAAAAACTTAATTCAGATACTGGGTTACTATTCACTTCATTTAGAGACCTCTGTCTTTTCTTTATCATCTCCTCAAGATTCTGATTCATCAGTTGTATATCAGGATTCTCCTTCACACATTGAGTTTTGGAAATTTTACTGTTAGGTTAAGAGAGAAATAGGACTATATTATCATCCCATAGTATCATATTATCCATTGAACAGTGGATATTGTCTTAAAACTCCACATTGCTTACCCCTACCTCACACAGAGACTTATGCTAGTAATTGCCAATGTGTACATATAGAACTGTTTCCATTGTATGTAAAAGGTAGAAGGAAATTTGTTCACAGGGTCTTCTGCTGACAATCACACGTGCCATTAAGGGAATAAAAGAGTTGGGGTCATTTTTCTATTTAATCATGGAAATAAGTTTCTTGTGCGCCTTGGTTCCAACTGCTGATGCTATCTCACTTTCTGCAGCTCCTGTCTTAGCCAGGACGGCAAAGGCTGCCCCAGTCTATGCAGAAGTTTGGATAGTTCCACGTTATGGTCTCGGTAGTAATTAGAGAGGAACGTTCTAGACTGTAAAGAAAAAGAAGGAAGACTTAAATAAAGCTATATACTCATGAAATAAAATTGCAATCTTCATGATTTAAGGAATTCTTTTCAATATTACGCTTTGAGGAGACATTGATCTCTTTGTATTTTTTTTCCTCAGGTACTATCTATATTTACCTTTTGAAAAGATTTAAACAATAATACAGTTGCACATATAAGATTGGTACAATTCTATAACCTTTTACCATTAAGACATTTATTGCAGAGCTGATCAAATGTCTAGGAGAGGGAGAGGAGTTGATGAGAGGAGTGTAATTCTGGGGTAAGGAACTAATTAATATACTATCAAATCTACAGAAGTGAGCTAGAAAAAAACATCATAAATTTTCATTAAAATTGGTCACTTTCTGTAAAATAGAACCACACATAAAAATAAACATGATTAATTATCAGAAGAGCTGAAACATGTTTAATACACATATTTTATCATTTTATGTATATTCAGAGATCAATTATAATAATACTTACTTGAAACTTATAATGCTACATATAGAAATACTTCAATGAAAATTAAAAAACAAAGAGTTTATACTTATATATTATAAAATCTCATACGACACCAGAAATAAATTCTGAGCATAGCCAAGTATTGTTGGGGGTTCATATACATTTACAACATGCTCAGGCCTTACCTTTGGATCTGTGTTAATAGTGACTCCTGGTTATGTTTGGGGGACATTATATGGATACAAGGATCAAACTTGAATTGGTTATGCATCAAACAGTGTACTATCTCTCCAGTCTAATTATGGATATTTGTTTGTGATTCTTATATTGCTAATCAAACTAGAGATAATGAACCTTATTATGTGAATGCATTAAAATAATCATTTGTGGCATTTTGATGTTGCTATTTACTGGAAAACAGAAACCCTTATAATTGTATTTTCTCTCCAGATTTCACTTACCTTGTATTAGAACTCAGTGAACATAGTTCTCTGTCTTTGCTAAAATAGCAGAGATGAAAATGTTTCCTATTTAAGTACAGGTCGCAGTGACTCACAGGTTCTCCATCTGGTTAACGTTTTACCCTCTCTCTTAAGCCCTTCCCAATATTTTAGCACAAATGAGTCTTTCTTCAAAAAAACTCCCTTGGCAGCATGGTGGAAATGGACTTAAGACAACTATATTTTGTCTTGTACTATTCTCTAGGTATTTCATTATGTTTCTATCCTTGAACCTGGTTGTAAACACTTCATACTCTGGATAAGATGCTTATAGAAGTAGTGGGAACACTACATTGATTTCTTGGAAGATTAAAGTGATTTTTTGAAATCCTTTTGGAATTTTTAAGTCCAGAGCTATACCTTAAGGAGTTTCTGATGCTTCTATTTCCATAGTAACACCTGAATCAGCTCCATCACCCTTTGCCCAGCTTGCCTTAGGAGAGCTACTGAGATTTGACTTGGCTGATTACTAACTGGTTTCTCAATACTTGTCTACAGAGGATACTTCTCATAAAGTCACATTAATTAAGAGATCCCTTTAAAAATATAAAAAACTTTTATAGTTTGATCATTTTTTTCATGTATCTTACTCTAAACTAATAACCACAACTAACTTACAATTATATGACTATTTTACCCAAATAAGCCTATCTGTGATATCCTAATATATAACACAGAGAACTCTTAAACTTCTTAAAATTTCCTAAGTGAGGGAAGTAATATTTCTTGCGGGCACCTTTAGATCCCAACTAAAAATGGGGGCTGATTGATGAGATCCAACTTATTTTTAGAGGGTTGAAACATTCAGTCCTTCCCTTCCAATCTCTGATTGAAGGTTGAATCAATTGCCTTTGGCCAATGGTTTAATAAACATTCATATGTAATGAATGAGCTTTTAAGTTGGTCTACACATGGTGTTTAGGGGAGAGTAGTATAGTGGGAGAGGGCTGTAAGTCTCTTTTTATTTTACCTACTCTATGCAACTGTTTCTGAGTTATATCTTTTATTACGACCATTATGACCTAATAATCTGGTAAGTTAAATTTTTATCTGAGCTCTGGGCGCAAACTAGCAAATAGTTGGTTTGTTGGATTATTCAATCTACAGTCAGTTGATCAGAAGTCTAGATGATCACCAAAATTTGTTCCTGGAGGGGTGGAGATGGATAAATAGTAGGCACAGTCCTCAACATGTAGGAACTAAGCCTGTCAGGTGACAATTTTTTGGTAGATACTAACAGACTTAAGTTGAATAATGGAACATCCAACTAATGCCTAAGCATTGCTTGGTGATATAGCTAAACCTCTCCACCTCTAGATTGTAATTTGTGATCAGAACACTTTCATCTTCATTGCTTCCCTCACTGCCACATAATAGGCATTGGATACTCATGTTTAAAGCTTAATATTAATGCTTAAAATTTAGCCTAAAGTACATATTTATAGAACAATTTAAGAACAACTGCTTCCCAATAGCAAACAATTTTTATTGCTACCTACTAATCGATGTATCTTTTAAATATAGACAATAATTGTTAAGAACAAGGAAAGGAAAAATTATTGTCAGAGGTTTTAAAATGTTACAGAGTTTTACTAGTGGTTTAGAGAGTAGAAATCAATTACCTCTGGATCCATGGGTGGATATTTTCGTCCCTTACTTTTCCCAAGACATTTGGTCTTTCCTCCTTCCAATAATTGACACCAAAAACCCTTTTGGGGATCAAACCTACAAAAAAATGAAAGGGGTAAATGATTTTACAATATGCTAACTGTAAATTTATTTAGGACTTAACTGAGAGAGTCTTATCAATTGCACAAAGGAAACACACCTTTGGTTTGCACGTTTAATTTTGTTGTTGTTGATTTTGGATCCCATGTGGAGGTTCTCAGGACTTTTACTCCTGGTTCTGCACTCGCATCACTCTTGGTGGGACTTAGGGGACCAAATGGAGTGCTGCAGATTTAATCTGGGTCAGACACATGCAAAGCAAGTCCCCTACCTGCTGTATTATCTTTCTGGCCCCCTATTAATTGAATTGAATTCAGTTTTACAAGTATTTATTGAATGTATTTGAATAGAATTATAATAGTTAAAATGTTTCTACTGTAATGAAAATGGACACAAAGTTCCTTAGCCTAATTTTATGCTGAAATTATTAAATTCCACATATTACCTATTACACATAAAAAGTCAAGGACCAATTATCAAAACTACTGATCATTTAATAAAGGTCCTTTATAACAACAACTTATTTTTTTTAAATAATTCCTGTAAAATATAGTAACATTTCTGTGAAATCATCCATTGGTGTCTATTTAAGTGACAGAATGTGAGATGAGAATCAGGAGTGATTGTATAGAGAGTGGGGCTCTTCCTTTGCATGTGGCTGATCTGGGTTTTGTCCCTAACACTCTGCACAGTCTTCCAAGAACCTCCAGGACTGATTTCCAAACTCAAAGACAGGAAGAAGCTCAGAGCATCACTGAGTGTGCCCCCTCCCAATAAAAACAACAAAACAAACAAAAAGAATGTGAGATGATTATACTTACTTCTGAAACTATAGACATAAATAAAACATTCTAATTTGGAAAAACTTAGTAGTTTTATAGCTAGAAAATTCACACTTTCTAAGGAAGAAGCTAGAAGTATAACAATACATTTATTTTCAGACAATACAAGACACAGGCTGAATAAATGGTGAGTGGAAGTTTGGATAATTTCATTACCTTCTTTAAGGGCAATGATGTCAATGGACAGTTCAGGTCCCTATACAATGTTTTTAAATTGATATAATATTAGTGTGTAAGATGGTCTATGTTTAGATATAATTTAATATCTCTTTAAAATATACATCACCACACTAAAGTACCAGCATCCCCCGGTTATAGTTCATTGATAGCCTCATTATGCTCACCCCTCCCATTGCAGTGGTAACCACCATCACCTGATCAGAGTCCAATGGATCATTTAGGTTCTTATACTTCCACATAAACCCCTAATATTATTTTGCTATTATCACTACATTTAAGAAAGAAGGGATGTGTAGCCTAATTAACTATTTGTTTAAACTCAGATATAGAAGAACTTTTATTTAGGACTAACAAGGTAGGAAAAATGAAAGAATGATCCAAATAAGAAGGAAAATTTAAATTTATTGCTATGGGACTTACTGCATGCATAAAACGTAGAAAAGGTTTGCAGTCTTGTTGCTTAGCAGATGTTTTAGGAGGATGAAGCATAATTGACTGGGATGTAAAGTTAATTAGTTGCAGAATATTTTGTTGCCCTGGGCCCATTCCTATAATACCTGTGCACCTGCAATTTGCCTCTGCACATATGTGAGCTCATTTAAGGGAGAGGGAATTTTTCTTCACAGTTCTCTGCCTGGCCTATTATTAGAGACTTGATCCTTGCCGACCAGGTTGTCCAAGTACATGTTATCAATTAAAATTAAATACATCACCGGTTAAATGGATAGCAGGAAGGCAGAGTCATTTCCAACCTGAACTTTTCAATCTGCTTCTTGCCTATCACAGTCCTTTCTCTAGGTTTCACTAATTTCCCAAGAGGAAAAACAATTCAGCATGCTGTGCAAAATGAGATGGAAAGTCGGCATAATGGTGCCCTTAAACAGCATTTCCTGCCTCAGGATGCGAACATTTAACTGCATTAAGGTAAAAATACAGCTCTGCAACAAAGCCAAGATATTTATACACACACCAAGAGCATCTTCTTTGCTCTCAGGCGTGCTGAGGTCTCCGAATGGGCTGCCGGCTTTTCTCTGCACAGCAGCTGGTGTGAGGCAGAGCTTAATATGACCAAAGAAGGAGGGCCATCTAGAATAGAATCACTCTTTTTCATGGGGCTGTCATAACCTTGAATCTACATGATCAGATTGTCCTCAATTCATTTATTGCATTGACAACTTTATACACTCTGAGTCTAACAAAGGCCGCTTATTCAAAGTTCAAGCGATTCATTGTTTTAGGGCTTTATTTTAGCAGGCATGAGATTGTGAAATGAAGATGCAAAGTCTTTTCTACAATGACGGTGAAACAACCTTCAGGTCAGACCAGTTGCTCTGAGTTCTTTCATTATACTGACTCACCCAATTGTTAAGAATTTTTGTGATCTGTGAGACATGTTAAAAGCCATACATTTTGTTCTTGTTTATAATGCTTCTTTAAAAGTAGGAATTTGCAGGTTTATTGAACCATAAGCAACCAAGTGTAGCAAAGAGGATAAAGCCATTCCCTAAACTGCTATGAGAGGTTGGGAATCCTGGCCTACAGTAAATAATGCAAAATATATTACAGGAAGCATGTCCACTTAATCTATAGGAGCCTGCTTTGGGTTGCCATTTCCACAGGTAGGCAAAAAATTCATTAGGATTGTTCAGTGGAAAAGGCGAAACACAATCATATTACTGTTCTTCCTGTCCTGCCATTACTCTTTCTAATTATTTAATTGTTGAATCTCATCTGCTGTGAACTGGGAAATTACAGAATCAGGCTTGATGGAATTTTGTATAAATTAGCCTTTATATTAGGCTTTGTAGGGGAGTCAGATACATACCTTTTAAAACTGAATTGAGGAGTTGGGCTTTTGTTTTGTTATCTTGTTTCTTTCCATTTTCTTCTTTTTAACTGCTCAATTATTAGGTTTCATAGTATTTTCCCTTAAATGGCAACAACATAATTTACCCTTTTATTATTACTCCTGCAGAAGGACTTTGCCCTTTTCCATTAAGATAGGGGTCACTCATTCCTTTCCCTATGGGTTTGGCCTAGCTTTAGTGACTTGGTTACAATCATCAGAAACTGGTTCAGTAGCATGGAGTTCACCCAGATGAAAAGGTCATGGCTCCCTTGGACCCTGTGACAACACCAAGTCACATGGAAATATCTCTTTTCACTGAGGTTGGCTTCCATATATTTAAGCTTAAGAGTCAGAGGGGAGGAAGCTATCTCAAGATTTTAGCCCTCAGCCATTCAAGTCATACCATGACTGTCACATGACAACTGCAGTCACAGCTAGTAGGAGCAGAAGTATACTGCCCTATTTGCCAGGCAAGTGCCCTACCTGCTGCACAATGGCTCTGGCCTCAGAACATTACTTTTCTACCCATGATTCAATTTCTAGGACATTTTATGCACAATATGGGCTGAGTCTCTAGCCCAACAATTCATAGTTATAATGAAATGGGGGTGGTCACACACCAGGAAGTTTGGGTCTGCCATGCAACACATAACTGAAATGTTACACAGGATTATATTTGGTTAATTACCCTTTATTAAGTAGAGGGTGGAACCTATATGATCCTTTCTCCAATTTTGACTCCAGTCCCTCTAATTTCACAGAGCTAACAACAGTCTTCAGTAAACTGTTTCTAACTTGGGAAATTACTTGGAGGAAGAGAACATTATCTTTTCATTTGTTTGTTTATGGTATTGAGCCACAACTGCAGTGCTCAGGGCTTACTCCTTACTTGGCTTTCATGGATGACTTTTGGTGGACTTGGGAGACTAAATGGGATGCCAGGGATCAAACCTGGGGCAGCTGAGTATGTGGCAAGTGCCCTACCTTCTGTACAATGGCTCTGGCCCGATAGCATTATCTTTTCTACTCATTATTTTCTACTCATTATTCATTATTCAAATTCTAGGACATTTTATGCACAGTATGGGCATGTGAAAAGTTTTCTTAATCAAACTTATACAGAGTCAAAGCTCCAAAAGAGGAAGATTTTGGATAAGTAAAATGCTTTATAAGATAAAGTACATGTAGTATTCAAAAGGAGCCATTACATGAATAATGAGGATATTCCTTTGACTGCTATTGAGTAACATAATGATGTATAAATTCATAGCTAGTATTAATGATGCTATAAACACACCTACCAGTGATAATTTATGATGGCAACTAATGGAAATGAAATCAAGCATGAGAATAGACTCACGTTAATGCTTCAGAGTAATTATAATGAGGTGAAACTCCCAGAAACTTCTGGACTTCATCCATCACAGTAGCTGGGTCAGATCTCAGCTGCTGTCCATCAATAATTAGCAACTGTGAAGTCAAAAATAGTCACTTCATGAAGAACAAAACTAAATGAATTGGACTAGACTGTCTCCCATGACCTTATGTGACAAGAATAAATTAGGTCAGAGTGAATAGGAAGAAACTAGGCACTACTCAGAATATATTTTAATATTTGATATTCTAATGGCCTTGCAGATAAACAATTTAAGCTTGCCATGATTACTATGTCCCGTGAATTATATACTTGGAGATATGAGTTTTGGCAAGCATAAATCAGAAATGAGCAAGAATATACTTGTGATTTAATGGCCCAGTCAAACCAGGATTTTTCATTTGTAGTGTGATCATACATCCTATAAAATTGCTTGAGTTAATCCTGAGGCTAAAGACTTTGAAACAGTGGGTATGTAGATGAAATCATCAGAGCCAGAGAACTAGGATTCTAATTGGGAACCTGATTTGGAATGATGACGAGAAAGGACATGGATGCTGTCCTCATTTCTTTTCTGCTCCACTTCCTGGAGCTGTTAGAGCTCTTTTCATTTTGACAATGCAATCTCGACCTCCTATAGGACAGATGACACACAGCATCTACGCACGGCATTCCATAATAGTGGGATCTACCTATGGTGGAGAATTGTTGCTTATGAATCACCTAATAGCTTCTGTGTGAGGATTTATCACTTTGAATTCAACTACAATCCAAAAGAAAGTCCTGTGTCTCCCACTCTTAATGGTTAGCTATTATTATTGAGATGGGATGTTTCTTTCTTATGTATGATCTTCTCTGATTATAAATCACCTTCTGTGACTATGCTGATTCAGAGTTTCGGTTTATCATGCAACACAATCAAGGTATAAAAAAGAAAAAGAAAGTAATTTCAGGACATTACCTGAGAAGTAGCAAAGTAAGTTAGCCATCTTTCAATGTGGACTGCATACCATCCAGGAACTAAGCATCTTCTCTGCAAAGTTTTTAAGTCAGATGGTGCCCAATGTCCTGTTGTAATAACTTCATAGAAATTAAACCTCAGGGCGGCTGGATCTTCATGTGATCTTTGATGCTTTAACAAGAAAGCCAGTTTCAAAGTTAATTTCCTTTGTGTTGCACAGGTTATGTGCACATGTGTGCTTGATGTATATATGCATGAGACTTCACTATTTCACAAAAATAATGTTTTGTAAAATAAAAATGAGAAAAGTGCACATCTTGGTACCTTGGCTTTGAAATATGGCTATTCAATGCAGTTTAAAGTACAAGAGTTCCATCAACAGCAAATAGAATACAGATTATGAAGTCTTCAGGTCTCAAATGTTTAGTGCCAGGTAGGAGACAGGGTATAAGGATTTTCTTCATGGGTCTGATTAGATATGACAAGATGTCAGGAACCAGACAAATCAAACCAATAAAAAGATATCCAGATTGACAAGAAGGATCTGAATGAGTCTTATTCTGTTTATTGTTCTTTTTTTAAATCTATTTCTAAAGATTCTGGAATTTTCTAAGTAACCCTTTGTGGCAGGGGTGGTGGGTATGGAGAAAACAGAAGTCTATTCCTAATGTTTTGTTTAGGTGTCTATGTTATGTTGATGTTACATAAGATTCTTTCTTTTGTACCTCCCAAGAGATTCTGCTTAACCTTGTTAATCCTCAAATACTTTACAACTTTTTCTCTGAGTCCTTTTCCAATGTGACATCATTTATCAGCAGGAGAAACCAACACAATGAGAGCTGAAGGTAACAGTCAAAAATACTCTTTTATAAGCTGTCATTAAGCTCAATACCCAAACAAAGAACTACATAGGGTCTGGAGATAAGGTGATATAAAGGAGACATAATCAATATCATCAAATCAAAATCTTGCATGGGAGACAATAAATGAACCTATTGTTATGAAGTCTTATATTTGAATAGAGGTGTAAGTTATTTGTTTACCAGGGATAAGCAGAACAATTAATGATTAGTTTGGAATAAAAGATAGAGGGATAATGTTTTTAATGAAGTTTTTGAGTTTAGAGAATTATTTTGAAAAACAGACAAAAATGAACAGGAAAGGGTGTGGGAATGCGATGTGTGAGAATGGATAATTGATCTTTTTTACAATATCTGGAAGTGAGTGAACATGGAGAAAGTTCACTACAGGATAGGCATGAAAGTGCATTGGGACTTGAATCAAATGTGCAATGCAGGCCTTGCATTAGAAATAACAAAACATTAAAGATGACGAGAAAGGGTGGATGGTTCAAAGAGAGTAATTGGTAGACTGAATGTTTATTATCTGTAATGTTTATTAAAAGAACTTTGAAAAGACTCATTGTAAATTTATTTGACATTCAGAACATGCATTTGCTGAATACACAGGGACATGATACATTTAATGAATATAATATGTATAGGTTATATACTTTGAATAAAGAAGCATATACATGTGTTGTGACTATTAATATAGTAATGCTAAAGTTCTTAATTTAAGCAGAAATAATATGAAACCATACTTTATTGGCCCTATATAAACTTATACAACTTTTCTTTATATTCCTGCTTCTAAGATTAACTAAAATATGACCAGGAAACCACAAAGGGACATATTTTATAAGGAAAAAAATAACATTATAGCTCCTTTCTGAGACCCATTATAAAAATGTGGAGTAGAAATTACCATGGCAGGTGACATTTGTAGGAGTTTCTGAATTACACCTGCTGAGCTTTGGATTTATGGTATTTACTGAGCAGACAGAACTGGCTAAGTAATAGGCTGCATTATTGTGAAATGTGGGGCAGTTTGTGGACCCTGTGCTTAGCAATACAGTGTAAAAAATATTCTCAGAAAAATAATCCCTTTCAAACATGTATGTTTAAAGAATTTACTTAAAGAAGCACACCAAGATTCTTTGCTTTAAAGGGTTCAATCTGGCAAAGAGATTTACATAAATATTCTCTAAATAGTGACCATGATTTCTGCTGGAAAAATATTCAACCTTTGTTCAAGTACTAGCACTAACATTCTTTAATTGAGGCATAACATCTCAGTGCTTTTAGTGCACGTTTGAAGAATAAGTTGATCTTGTTTTGCAACAGCAATTTTCATAAAGAAAGACACAGTTTCATATATTGGAGGAGACCCAAACTCATGATTCTAGTGGTAAATGCTGAATCTTGCACCCAATTTACTTGGATCCCAATCACTTGTAATCCCAATTTTCAGTGCCCTATTTATCTGTCCACCATTACTATTCTCAGTAATATTTATTTATTTATTTATTTATTTATTTGTTTATTTATTTATTGCTCTTTTGGTTACACCCAGCGATGCTCAGGGGTTACTCCTGGCTCTGCACTCAGGAATTACTCCTGGCGGTGCTTGGCGGACCATATGGGATGCCGGGATCGAACCTGGGCTGGCATAGGCTGGCTGCGTGCAAGGCAAACACCCTAACCGCTGGCCTATCACTCTGGTGTCAGTAATATTTATTAAAGACAGTTTGAAATGACACCATTACCAAAATAATTTTTCTTACTACTTATTTAAAAATCCCTTTTAATATTCTATCTTTGAGTACTTATTTACACCCATGCATTAAATATACACATTTAGGGGCCAGAGAGAGAGCACAGGGGCTGAGACACATGCCTTGCATGTGGTTGACCTAGGTATGATCCACTTAGTGCTTTAAACCTTTGTGGGTACAGCTGTGGAAGCCTCGTGTACCAGGCTATGGTGTAGCTATGGTGGCCATTGAGCCCCACGAGGATGACCCTGAGTGATTCCCACAATGGCAAAGCCACCAAGTGAATCACCACCACATTCTTTTTACCACCTTAAATTCAACATCGCCAAATTCAATTTGATCTTCATCATTACATAAGTCCCTTTTAGAGATCTCTAGCTAACTTTATCTTACCCTGGACAATAGTTTAATACCCCTCTCCTCCAACCTTTTCTTTCACTCCTCAAATTATTACCTTCTAAATGATCTTTTTCTCCTCCCCTCATTTGAACAATTTCCAAAGCACACAGAGTCATTTCCACTTCTCTATCCCAGATCTTCAAATTTCTAGCTTGTCCCTTTGACGCCTTGTCTATCCCTCAAATATCAACAGTGGGGGCCGGAGCGATAGCCCAGCGGGTAGGGCGTTTGCCTTGCACGCGCCGGCTCATGCCGGCCAGGGTTAGATCCCCGGCATCCCATATGGTCCCCGAGCACCGCCAGGAGTAATTCCTGAGTGCAGAGCCAGGAGTAACCCCTGAGCATTGCCGGGTGTGACCTAAAAAAGCAAAAAAAAAAAATCAACAGTGGGTTTTTAGCCAGAGGTTATTGATAAAATCCAGATGTTCTATAAAGTTGGATATATACATTTTAAATCTTTCTTTCAGCAACCTCTGAAGGAATTTCAGCATTCACCATATCTATGATTTAGTAATAAATACAATTTAGTTATTTTTAATGCCACATTATGGGCAATTTTTATCACTGCATCACTGTATCATTGTCTTCCCATTCATCACCAGTAACATCTCAATATGTCCTGTCTCATGCTAGTAGAGCCCAAGGGCATCTACTTGCTCCAGGAACATAAAGAGCCTCAAACCATTCCATCAGGTCATGGGAATGAGGTCCATAATTGTTACTGGTATTTGGTATATCAAATACAACATGGGTAGCTTGCCAGGCTCTGCCATGTGGGTAGCTTACACTTGTAGTCATCTCTAAATCCAGCATTTATTGATGAACTGTACAGCCGCGTGAGTTGGGCTGTGATAGGCTGGTCTGCTGGGTGGAGTTCTGACGAGAGGAAAGTCCGGATGTGGAAAATGGAGGCCCTCATGGAGTGTGGGTCGTCTGGCTTGTTGCGAGGCTCTACTGGGGTGGCGGGCCAGGGCTAGAACCCGCCATCCCTCCCGGGCGCCTCGTTAGCAGCTGGGCACAGGGAGAGCCAGTAGCAGCTCTGCCCCATGTCTGTGAGTCTCTGAATTTTTTTATAAATGAAAATATTGCTATGCTCATCTTATATGTAATAGTAGTAGTCAAACCACTGTTGGGTCTTTCTCACCATTTAATATTTCCGTAAATATTTGTAAATGATTTAAAAAGTATTGTGGTAATGATTGTGAAAAGCACTGAGATAATCATATTTAAACAGCAATTAGCAACACAGTTTTGTCCTTTTATGAAAAGCACATTTCTGAGATGAAGCCAATGGACTCCTTTTGAATGCCAAGGGGGTCCCGGCACAGAGGAGAGGAGATCTGTAGGTGGAGTGTCCCTCCTGCTCCATCTAAGCTACTTCTGGAAGCATCTGTTTCCAGAGCCTACTGGATCCTCAGAGAATTGATTCTCCATTTTCTTTTCTTGGCCTTTAAAAATGATTCCTTCTGGAAACTTCTCTTTATACTGGAATCTACCAATACCATGGAAATCTACAGTTTCTTGGAGTACATTCTAGCTTCTATGAAACAGGATCTTGTCATTATAATACTCCCACCCCTGTGCTACCACATTTCTTGAACTTTTTGACAAATGTTGCATCCATTTCTTCACCCTCACTTTTAATTATTCCTTTACTAAATGCATATGACTTTATTCCTTTCATTCTACTGCTGAGTGCTCCACTTCCTTCTGTCTTTAAATCCATGGAAAATAATTTAGACCTTGAGTCCTGAATGGTCCAAATGGTCTAACCTCTTAGCAGCTGTTTGACTCCCCGCCATTGGCAGTACTGGATTCTTTTGTTTTGGGTATCATTAACCTCCTGGAGTTTTTCTCCTATTTTTCTTATTGTGTTCTCTTGTATCTTGCTATTCTGTACACTGTACTTTTCTAAATTCTGGCTAACTCTGCCAGGCTCCTTCAGTTGTGGTACTTGTGTATGGGTGAACTGTGGGAAGAGAGGAGATGCCACACTTTGGTTGTGCTTGTTCCCTGGTGCACATACTATTCACACTGTTCACTGAGGCTTTCTGTGACACTAAGATGATTTTTTCTTTTTAAATCTTAGTTGTGCTCACATACACCTGGCAGTAGTATAGTAGGAACTCACTACACTGGGGATCAAATTTAGCAGAGTTGCCAAGAATGCACTAGGCACATGGGCACATGTTGTGACCCCAGGGATTGAACTCTCAGCCTTACACTTGCAACTCAGGGGCTCTTAAGGAGCTGAGGAACTTCTGGGGCCCCAATTTTGCTTCTTTTATGCTGAGTCAGCAGCTCAGATCAAGCATGGAAGTTAAGCTCTGTATCTCCGTTTGGGTGGTCTGATTCTATGTCATTATTTGCCTAACATCTTTAGCCTTCACGCATCTTTAATTTGCTTCATTTGGAGGGGCACACCTGGTGGTGCTCAGGATTTACTCCTACTTCTGTGTTCAGGGGACCATAGAGTGTGCTCAGAATTGCATTGAGGTGAGTTCCATGCAAGGCAAGTTCTTTAACCCCTGCACTACCTCTGCAGCATCTTGCATTCTTCATTACCAGTTCTTTGTCGATGGAGATGTATGCCCACTACCTGGTCATGCAGTTAGCCAGAAAGGAGACCTGACCAGGGTCAACCTTGGACATTATTGTCTAACCAAGTTTAATTTTTCTTTTTTGCTTTTTGGGTCACAGCCGGCAACACTCAGGGGTCACTCCTGGCTCTTTGCTCAGGAAATACTCCTGGCAGTGCTCAGGGGACCAAATGGGATGCCGGGATTGAATCTGGGTGGGCCGCATGCAATGCAAATGCTCTACCCACTGGGCTATTGCTCTGGCCCCAAGTTTAAGATCTTAATCCCTGAAAATTTCCAGTATTTAGTAGTACTTCACTCCACTGCTATTTGTTTTCTCTGGTCAGGCTACCCCCATTTCTCCATGGGTAAATGGAGTCTCTAATACAGTCTCTAATTCGACTTCTGTAAATGTCATTGGTCCCATTATAATCCCTTCTTTAAATGGCAGAAGTTGGGAGTTGGAGAATGGTTAAGGAATTTGCCTCCCATCTAATCAGGTTCCATTCCAAATACCACATGTAGAGCCCTGAACACTTCCAGGAGTAATCCTAGAGAACAAAGCCAGAAACAAGCTTTGGTGTGGCCCAACCCCAGACCCCTGAAACAGTAGAAGCAACAGTGTTTTCTGATAGGAAATCACTTCTATTACTTGTCTTCCCGTTGTTCATCGATTTGCTTGAGGGGGCACCAGTAACATCTCCATACGTCCTGTCACATTCTAGTGAAGCCCAAGGGCATCTGCTTGCTCCAGGAACACAAAGAGCCTCAAACCGTTCCTTCAGGTCATGGGAATGAGGTCTATGATCGTTACTGCTTTTTGGCATATCAATATGACACGGGAAGCTTAACAGGCTCTGCTATGCGGGTAGGATACTCTTGTAGTAGCCCAGGTATGCATAACAATGCATAGAAACATACAAGGAAAATTATCGATGTTCCCAGATGTTGGTAAAGGGGTATTTTAGGCTGTTAAATACATAGTGCAACCAGAGAATAACCAGCAAAAGTTTTATGGAGACTGAAATGCACTATTTTGTCCCACTAGAAAAATATCCAGCAAAGAATGTTATATGATTGTACATTTTTAGAGAAGATATACCGTTATTTAATAAGAGTGGTAAAGAAATCTGTAGATCCTAATATAATGTCAACATTACAGTCATCAAATTCATGGATTAATATTCTAACTCAGGCTTTCAATTTCTCAAAGGATAAGAGTCCCAAGGCCCTCTGATTTAGCTGCTGACTACATAGTGCCATGTCTATCCACAGGGAAGGTTCTTTAGCTCTTTAAATGGGCTCTGGTTCTTTTAGCAAGGAGACTGTGCATGTATATTCCCCAACCACACTCATTCAGTCAATACTTGCTCATAACTTCAGTTTTCACCTAAAGTTTATTTCCCTGGAGAATGCTCACATTGCACCTTACACAGCTCACAGCAGTCGCCTTTTCTAATTATATATCTTTATGATTATTTGATGATCTCTCCACATATTAGAGTGAACACAATGTTTTAATTATCATCTCATTGATTAAAACCATAATTAAACAAAGCTGCAACTCTTCCATTTCAGGGTGACATAATCTATATTGCTGGGTACTTATTTCTTATTTGTTATTATTTTTTAGTGCTAGCATATAAATAAAGGAATCAATATTTGTTCATCTCTTTGAAGTTTTCCTGACAACATATTCTAGAAAAGGAATCAGCATACAAGAATCTCTGACAAATTAGACTTCAGAAAACACTTCCATCTATATTCTTCTGTATCTTCTATATTCTATATCCCAAATTAGACTTCAGAAAACATTCCCTTTTATTTCCTTCTCCTGGAATATTTGAATGCCTTTCTTATCACTTCTTGTCAGAATAAAGAAGAAAAATTACCACTTGTCAAGATGACATTAAAATATCTTGTTCTGATATGTATTTTGTTGACATGCTACGGGTTTCATTATATTTATACAAATTATTGAGGAGTTATACTTGTCCTTTTTATCTGTTTGCTTATTTTGCTCAATTTTATAATATGTTATATTATTTACTTATTCATTTATTTTGTTTTACTGTTTAAAATATAAAGGCACTTAGTCACCATGTATTTATAGGGATAGTCTCCTTATTTACTTTTAATCTTGCTAATGGTGGCAGAACATTGTACATGTTTATATGGTTTGGTGAATGCACTCATTCTTTGATGACGAAGACATCTGCCATTTTATATTTGAAATTCCTCCACCAACCTGAAGTGGAATAATTCATTTCCTATTTGTCATACAGTTTTTGCTTCTTTAGTGATTTTTTTTTAACATTTGACTGTGAGCAGGGAAGAAAAGAAATTTAGGGTTCAATAAAAGATAAATGGGAAGCAATAGGGAGCAGGGCTCAAGGACATCCGAGTCCATCAGTGGTGTACAGGAGTGTGGTGAAGCTAAATATCCAAACCATAGAGTCACCAACACTGAAAATAAGAGATCCGAGCTTCAACAACCAAACTTAAAAAAGGTGTCTGTCAAGGTGGCAGGCTGGGGGTAGGGAGGAAGGAGGTGGTAGGGAACCTGGGTACCCTGGTGGAGGGAAGATGACACTGGTTGACTGGTGTTAGAATATAGTGTGTCTAAAACCCAACTATAAATAGCTTTAAGAACCATGGAGCTTAATGAAATTAAAAAATATATTTGGACTTTATTTTGGTAATTTACCATTGCTTACATTAAAACTATGACCAATGGCTGTTCACAGTAGTTTTCATGGTTTCGTACCTGGTACCAAGAGTAAGCCCTATCTGAGGGATCTATGAGGATGGTGATGATCTTGGCTTTGGGGATCAGGGATGCAGCTCGTTTAGGAGCTTCTTCAGAATGGAAGTAATTTGCACTCTTTTCAAATAGAAAATCACTTGTGATGTTAGATGGAGTAGGGAAAAAGTCCATATACCTAAAGGAAGAGAAAGATAATCAATGACTCCATGGCTTTCCATGCATATGAAATAATTTCAGCATGCTGTTATTTCAGCACATTTACATTACTTCTCTCAGTTTCTAATTATTGGTGTTATCATCACTGCAACAGTACATATTCTATATATTCTGAAGTGCTAAAGGAATCCAAAGTATTAGCATTACAATGAATTTCATAAGTGAGTTGATAGGAACAGAGGTGAAGTCCTTTAAATTTGGACTAATGTTCTGTTCAAGACTATCAAAAGCTAAATCCAGAAAACTGAAGCCTGCTGTTTTCAAACAAAACATTGCATAGTAAATATTTTTAAACAGTACATTTAAACTTTAGACGGAAGTATATAGGAGAGGGAAATGTGTAATTCAGACCAGCTACTAAGTACAGATTAGGGGACAGTCATGCTCCTTTTTAACTTCTGCATCATTTGGAGTTTGGGTAATAATGTGAGCACATGAGTAATTAAGGGATATTTCCTGCTTGTGGATTCCGTGGTGCCTGTGTGGGTTCACCTCTCCATATGCTGTGGGAACGTTCCTCTGTGTGTAGATTATGGAATCAATATGTTTCGAGGTTAATTCAGTGCAAGGGTTAATTATGCCTGTAACCCTCCTTACAGCTCATCACTTTTCTAACCTTCAAATGCTCTGAAAATAAATAATGAGCACAATTAACAATTCATAGAAAATACTTATTTTTCCTCTTTGACATTTGTTAGCTTTTTTAAATGGGAAGCGGTGAAAAGTCTCATCTACTGCCCTGTTTAACAATTTATGTGTCACAGATGAGAGTACATTGTGGCTCTGCTTTTAGTCATGATGGGCACATTATTTCAAAATTCATCCAGTCTCTTTGGCAGGGCAAAGAATGTCCCAGGTGGAGTACAGGCAAGTATCTGATTGCAGTGGGAAACCAGGTAGCTTCTGGTCATCTCTTCCCACTTTAATACTAAATACATCTGAAATAGACTGTCCCTCAGTGAGGACAGTCCCTGGGTGATGGCAACACCAGGTGGTATGCTAGGGAGGGTTGCATGAGGGAGATTTTCCTCTGTGGAGATCTGTCTTCTCTACCCTGGAAATACAAATTCATTTTCCCACAGTCACTTTTTTTCTTAGAACATTGGGATAGAGCTTGAAAAAAAGCAACATCAGATTGAAGACCAGTTTCAAGATCCACTTTATTTCACTTCAGTTGAGGGAAAATGTGCTGATTTAAATTTTTTTCTTAATTCATCAAACGCAAATTAATATTCCTTTTAAGCATGTGTATGACAGACTAGAATTAATATGACTTGGGGAGTGTTCTGTTCTATTTGCATGACAAATATCAGACTATATTTTCTAATACAACATATATGGTCTATGTGGTTAATGAGGATACATGTCATAGAGTATAAAATAAAACCACCCAATGATTTACTTGTTTCTTCAAGCGTCCTTGTGAAGACAAATAATGTATTTAGTTAAAAAAAATCTGAGGCACAGTAAAATAATAATATGCTTAAGGAAAATTTTAAATATTCTTATGAATAATTCTGGTGAAAAATTTTTCATAATTCTCTTTATTCAATCATAGTAATTTACCAGAAAAAATATTATCATTATTGCACTGTCCAAATCAAATTATAGGCAACACTGATTAAACATATCATCATTATAAATGAATTTCTAATTCACTGTGGTAGAATTGAGCATAACAAATTTATTCTGTAATTATGTAGATGCCATGCATACATCTATAATTGCTCTGCGGTGATTGAGCATGTGTTAATAATGGACTTTATTTTTTGTTATTTTTCTTACCAGTCAATTCCTTTGTGATAGTTGTTGCCATTAAAGAATTGAACTTCTTCGAAAGTTTTTGGACTGGGGAGATTGCTGATGATGGAAGGATGCATAAGAAGAAATAAATAAAGTGCAGTTGTTCCTATTACAAAGAAGATAACATATTACATGATGGCAAAAGAAGGAAAAACACTGTCTTAGAATTTGTGTGTGTGTGTGTGTGTTTGTGTATGTGTTTAAAAAAGGCCATTTTCTTCCAGGGTCAAAATGATTCTCCAAAATTTGGAAATGGGGATTTGGGCTACATCTGGCAGTGCTCAGGGAGTTCTCCTGGTGGTACTCAGGGAACTCTATAGTGCCAGGGATTGAATTGAGTTTGGTTGCATGCAAGGCAAATATCTTGACCTTGTACATTTTCCTGCTCAGAATGAGTATCCTAGATGAATTAGGTATGTTTCATGTGGAAAAATCAAAGTTCTATTATTAGAGTGCACTAATCTATTTTCCTAAATACCTGTTCAATGTGAGAACATATTCAAAGAGTATCTCAGATATCAGGCATCCCAATTTCTTTCCCAAGGTAGATAAATGGCTACAGCAACAAGGACATCTGGAACACTATCTGACCCTTATGGATCCTCCCTCAGTGATCAATTATATTAAATAAAATATTGCAACAGATATTGATTGATGGCACTATGCATGACTCTGTAGTAAGGATTGGTGTCAACTCTGATAAGAAAAACACACATGCTTCCCTCTATAAGCCTGAAATCGACATGTAAACTGGGTCATGTCAGCTGGTAATGGGAAATTTGTGTGGCAGTCTCTATAATGGGAGAAGACAGCTGGTTTTCCAATAATTGAGAAAATGGAAAATTTAGAATTGGGTCATAAGTGAAGGATTTTAGGACAAAGTGCTTTCTATTTTTTTGTTTGTTTGCTTTGGGGTCTTACCCAGTGGTGCTCAGGGCTTATTAGGGACTGTACACTCAGAAATTATTCCTGGAGGCACTAAGGGGGACCCACCAAATGGGATACCAGAGGACTGAACTTAGGTCTGATACATGCAAGGCAAGTGCCTTACTCTCTGTACTCCCTGAAAAGCAGCTTCTAGATTGGTCCTTGGGGGTTAGGAGGTTAAGTCACTTGCTTTGCATGCAGCCAAATCTCTGACACCACATGTGGCTCCTCCATCACAGTACCCCCAAGCAGGGTCAAGACTAGTCCCCAAGAACCACAGGGTATGATTCAACACCTGCCCTCCTCAAATAAAAATAAGATAGTCCGTTAAAGACGTTAGATTTTTCAATGATATTGAAGATAAGGAAATGTGGTTCCTTGAATGTCCTACCCAGGCCAGATGGGAAAATGGGAATTTGTTTCCTAAGTGTGTTAGGACACAGACTGACAACATCACAGAGTCCCCACTGAAGAAGGCTGGGATATAATCACTGAACCTTACTTCCTTAGAAATAAGGCTGGAGACCGAGAGCTATAGCAGAAAGGACTAGGAAGTGACTGAGTCTTTGGGGCTTACATAAATCAAAGTGTCCCTTCTGTAAAAGTTTATCCCTCTTGTGATAAATTGACCCAGGAGCATTTGTTAGATCTCTCAGTACTAGGGAGGGGGAGTTCAGCTACGCAGGTGGGCTGGGTCAACAGTAATTGCATCTGGACCTCTGGAAGCAGAGAAGGTCATCAAAAAACTGGCATTTTATTCTAATATATCTTACGCTACTGGGAGCAAAGGCTTCTAAACTTTATTTATTTTTGGCTTTTTGATGACTTTTTGGGTTACACCTGGTGATACTCAGGGGATACGCTACTGCATTCAGGAATTTCTCCTGAGGATCTTCAAGGGACTATATAGGCTGTCATGAATCAAACCTGGGTCAGCTGTGTGCAAGGCAAGCACCATCCCTGCTGTACTATTGCTCCAAACTGGCTTCTGAACTTTAAGTGTCAATGAAATCACCACTCATATGGATCCTAAAGAAGAGTAAATAGATCTAAGGGTGCAAGTAAATGCCTAGTGATATGGGAGGTCAAAAACCCAAAACATTCATTTAAGGATATATCATTAGCACTTAAAGATATTTCACATGTAATATGAAATGAAATAATCTAAATTCAGCTAAAATAAATGGGAGGAGTTAGAAGTGGTTAAGGACTGAATTAGAAGCACAAGACAAAAACAGAGTAAAGAAATTTCTCAGCAGAGGTGCTTCCATTTCCCACACCAAACTGAGTCAACTGGGGCACCCTGCAAGGGGACAGGTGAGGCCCTGTCCCATCCCAGCAGCAGAAGACATTCACACTCCACAATCACAGCCAAGCTCAAGGCCAGACTCCACTGTTCAGATGAGCTCTACTCAGAAACTAATCCATTGGAAAACTCAGGTATGCTGGTTTTGTGACTGAAATTTCCAGGCTTTCACAGAGTTGGGATGGACTAACTCCCTTTAACTCCCTGGACTTCCCGAAGGCCACGTAGTCACACCTAATAAACTGCCTTAGGTGCCAAGTAATTTCATCCATAGGTCATGATCCAGAGGCTCATATATAATTCTTGAAAGATCAACAGGTAACATAAATGCTTTTTGGTACTGATGCCAGGCTGAGTCAACTGGCTCACCCTGAAGGGGGATGGGTTAGGCCCCAACCCATCCCAACAGAGCCTTAGCAGCCGAAAACCTCCACACTTCACAATCACTGGCACATTCAAGTTCTACTCCATAGCTAGGATGAACTCCATGCAGAAATTAATCTGTTGAAAAACTCAGGTATTGAGTGCTTTCTGACTGAAATTTCTAGGTTCTTATGGTGTTGAGGATGGACTACTTCCCCATCTCTCTGTTCTTATGGAAGGCCAAAGAGTTCCCACCTGTTGGATTACTTGTTTACTAGCTAGCCCTGGGTTTTTGTAGTGCTAATGAGAGATTGTTTCTCTTCTCTGTACAAGCCTTTTTCATCTGTTTATGCTACGGATCATTTGTATAAACTGTGGTTGGGCAATGCAGTTGTGAGTTACTTAACTCTAAATTATTTACTCCTGGGTTTCTATCATATTTTCCAACTATTAGTCTCAGTACTATTTAGATTGAATCTAATTCTTCATACCTCCATAAAGGGTCCTCTATGAGGGACTGGATGGTACCAGGAAAAGCGTTCACTCCTGACTTTGAAATGGAACAATTCTAGAGTAAGCCCTGCTCTGACCCAGAATTTAGAGTAAGGTCAGAACAGCCCTGTTTTGACCTAAGATAAGACACAAATTGCCTAGCAGTTGGAACAGAGCACTTAAAAATGTTGTTGTTAGAGATAGGACCCTGAGGGGGATTGAAAATATTGCCAGAGGAGCATTGTTTGGATCATGTGACATGATCTCCTCAGGAAAGATCACCCTATGGATTTAATACTGGGTGTAGATGTGCCTGTCTTTCGTAGTTTATACAAAATAATTAGAAATAATATTGAAATGATTGTTTACTAGTCTAGGAGAGAGAAAAGCACCTCAAGAGCCCTGGAAAGCAGGGATGTGCCCCCTGAGAATTTTACAACAGTAAGAGGAAGCTGGTTTCTACCTCACTGTTTGAGAATAAGCATATACCTTTTGTTACACCCTGCCCCCAGCCTCTGCATAAAATTTATCTCTCGGCAGTTTGGGGATCAGAGTGTGTGTGGTGGTTGTTGTGGAGTAAAGTGTTTGTGAAGAAGTAAAGACTTTGATTTTATAAACTGTACTGTGTTTCTTTGTTCATTCACTGGAGGTGGCGGTCGCTCTCCATGAACGTGACCAGGGAAACTGATGGACAACAATACTTTTGGGAGCCCCAAAGAGCCCCAACAACAATCTTGCTCCAAAGCCACTACCCAGTTAAGAAATTAACTCCAACTTTATCATTCAGTTTAAAAATTTGAAATTCCTGGAGTGTGATGCTGCACAACATGTCAAACACTACTATTCTGATAGTAGCACACCATATTTAATGGATTAAAGTATAAGGCAACCAATAACAAAATGCATACACACAATGCCTATCCTCTAATAGCATATTAGAAATTTCTATATACAAAGGTCTAATGGTTTCATGGAAATAATGGTAGTAAGATTGGGTTGAAAATTGAATATCTGTAACAAATTAACATGAACTTTTTTAAAAATTGAGTTGAATCCCACTAAGTTAATAAGTGACAGCAATAACATAGATGACCCAATAAGCATATAACAGTCCAGTAAAAGGTCGTGACTCTAGCAATACAATTACGAGATATATGTTGTAATAAGCAAGATAAAGTAAATTAATGCCTGTTAAGGGAGAAAGCTTGGGGGGTGGGTGGGAAATTAGGGCATTTGGTAGTGGTAAGGGCACATTGTTGGTAGAACTTGGTATTGGAATATTGAATACCTGAAAAAACTACATTGTGAATAACTCTGCAAATCATGACTTTAAATATTTTATTTTTAAGTAAAGAAACAGTGCAACCACAGAAGTTATAAAGGGCTACAAGGTATGTGAAGATCTTGTCTGATTTATACTAGAAAATAATAGGAATTACAAAACAAAGAAAATGTGGGAGATAATAAGAGATGTTCCAGGGACAAGAAATAAATTATAGAGTGGTATGGAAGTAGTAGTTGGAAAGGAACATGGATTCAGAAGGAATCTTTTGAATACTTCTCAGAAAAGTAAATCAAAATATTTACATGATAGTGAAAAAGGGCAAAAGTACATATGTGTGCTTGTGAATGCACGTGTGTTCAAAAAGATAGGGGGTATTTTAGAGAGTTTTAGAGCTGAGAGTTACTAATAGTTTAATGTTTCTGAACTGTTAAGGATGGCTGAATGCCAGGCATATTTTCGAATTCTTATTGAACATCAATACAAGGACTTTATAACCTCACACATCACCATAAACACATGTTTCATCACCCCAGTGATCACAGAATTTGAAGACTTAAAGTTCTGACCATACATCTTGCTGCTGTCAGGAGCAGAAAGGACATCATGAACTCCAACAGGAAGAAATGGAAAGGCAATTTCATCTAGGATGGACATTATTTGGTCTCCCAAGATGTGCTCAGGAAGTCTAGGGGCCACTTCAAAGACCTTGGCCAACTGGGCTGATGGGGCTGTGAGAAGGCCTTAGGATGATTTGCTGTTTGGGTCTTGTAGTGTCAGGAATTACCTTGGCACCCTGGAGGTGTCCAGAAACCTGATGGGCTACACTTAGTAATACCTGGGGATAGTGTTCTGCTGGAGGTTGAACCCGAGTTGGTCACATGCAGGTTAAACGTCTAGTACCCTTTATTATCTCTTCAGCCTCTCAAAATGTCGCTATGATGAGTCATGATTTCATCTTCCTTGAAATTTGTTTTTATCCAATGGCTTTGGTAGAAATTGTTTCTGACAGAAGCTGGAAAGGGTTGATATATGCTATCTTCTAAGAGCTACTTTCTTCCCTATTATATACAATCACCTTATTTTCATTTCACAGAGTAACTTTACCAGGATAGGTTGGTCAACTCATGAGAAATGAGCATCAAAAAATAGAACAAAAGAGATTTTCAGGTAGATTTTAGACCAGTTGATTCTGCTTTTAGAATTACTATCATCTACAAACTAGATAATATATATAAATATATATAAAGCATTATAAAGCATTATATTATGTCACTATATGTTTTATACAGGAGTTCATACTATATGTAACTATATTATACATATATAGTAACTAAGTCTATAATTACTATAATTAACTCTTTTAGAAATTCCTCCTGTGTCAGATAAAGTTTGACATAAATTTATAAAAGTTGTTATCTGACTAAGGATCCTATGAAGATCACATGAAAAATTTGAGAATAGGCTTTCTCTGCTCTCTGCCTACACAACTTTCAGTTGACATGAATTCCTTCCAGAAATCTGTAGTGGAGAGTGGGGTAGTCCTACTCTTCCACCTCCTCCATCCAACAAGGAAGATGGGATGTTTGAGGACTTCTGACATATTTCATGATGATTATGAGTGATGTTGGGGTCATGAGTAAATTTTTTAAAACATCTTTGTACCTAAGACCAGAATCTTGCTGTTTATCTGAACCCACTCTTCAGGGAATTTACAGCATCTGACTGCAGTGGTGGTTTTGTAAACTGAAGCAATAAGGAGAACAAAAGGAGACTTCGGTTATCTTTGAATGGATTTTTTCCTAGGAAGACTTGCAATCCTCAGAACAGAACTTTCAGATCACATAAAACATTGCAATCCAACTTCTTGGCTTTAACTTGTTTATCTGGGAAAGCCAAAACAGGTAATAGTTTTATCAGTCCTACACTGGTGGTCAGATATTAAAATTTAAAGGTGGAAGTTATTGTCTTTAGAAATATAAACAAACAATAAGGAGGGGAAAAACAGCTGTACTGAATAAACTTGTCATCTCCTGGCATAACTGAGAAGTGGTAATGGTCAATGACAAAGTAATATGCCTTTAAATTAAAATTGCGATGTGATTTTACAACACTGGAATGTTTTATTTCTTTTCAGTCATTCCAGTGATAGCACTTTTGTCAGGGAGTTAGTCACAAACTAATGCACATTTTACGCCACAACAAGAGAATTGGGAGATGGTGCTGCTTGGCCCACCCCATCCCCATGCACACACGTAACTTACTATTGAGATACATTTTACATTTCCAGAAGAAGAAAAGATTTCAATGACCCCATTCTAATAGTTTGGAAGTGGTGTCCACAGCTTTTAAAATGATCTACTTGCTTGTATTACAAATGTCTTCATCTAGCTCCATCTTATTTATCGTGATGGGTGTTACTGTGCTTTGTCCTCTCCTGATGAAAATGCTGCGAGTCAGAGCAGTGAATGCAAAATACAGCAACTCAATAAAAACTTTAATTAATCAGGATATGGGCAAAGTGGATACAACTGTCACAGAGTGAGGAAAAAATAAAATATTCTAATTGAAAGTGTCACCTCCGGCATGAAGAACTTCCCCTCACTTTTATTGCAGTCTTCTATACTTGTCCTTCACTGCCAGGATAAGTACTAAGGGAAAGTCTCTGGTGAGGATCAGGGTTATTGGATGCCTACATCTGCATTCAATAAATATTTTGGGGGCCCTCCCAAGAGATGTTCAGCAGCCTTGAGGACACCTTACTAGCAAATCTTAATTAATGGTTCAAGGTAAGGGCCTGAGGATACAGTAGTGCTAGGGACCTGCTGTATTGGGATACTAGGGCCACAATGGTGATGCTTGGAGGACTCCATCACTGCAACCCACAATATGCAGGCACCATGTGGAGCCAGGAATTGAATTCAAATTGGGTGCTTCATGAACACAAAAACACCATGTAGAGGTGTCTAAGTAATAATGACAGCGTCTTGGAGGAGGGAAAAAAATCAAGTTAAGGCTGATAGATGGTTTAAGATAGTGGGAATCAAGTCAAAGAACTTAAAAAATAGAGACAGACCTGTAGACCTATGGAATAGAACTGAGTATCCTGAAACACATTCTCAAATATACAACCACTTAATTTTCGATAAAGGAGCAAAAAATATTAAGTGGAGCAAAGAAAGCCTCTTCAACAAATGGTGCTGGGAAAACTGGGCAGCTACATGTAAAAAAATGAACTTAGACCTCCTTCTAACGCCATGCACAAAAGTCAGATCAAAATGGATTCTAGATCTCAACATCAGGCATCAATCTATAAGGTACATCGAAGAAAACATAGGAGAAACGGCTCTACGACATCGAAACGAAAAGTATCTTTAAAGACGACACACCACTGACCAAGCAAATGGAAGCAAAGATAAACAAATGGGATTATATAAAACTAAAAAGCTTCTGTACCTCAAAAGAAACGGTGACCAAGATACAAAGACAATCCACAGAGTGGGAAAGGATATTCACCCAATACCCATCTGACAAGGGGTTAATATCCAGGATATATCAGGCACTGGTAGCACACCACAAGAGAAAAACAGCCAACCCCATCAAAAAATGGGGAGAAGAAATGAACAGAAGCTTCCAAAAAAGAAGAAATTCGAATGGCCAAAAGGCATATGAAAAAATGTTCTTCATCTTTAATCATCAGGGAGATGCAAATCAAAACAACAATGAGGTACCATCTCACACCACAGAGACTGGCACACATCCAAAACAGTAAGAACAACCAGTGCTGGCGTGAATGTGAGGAAAAAGGGACTCTGATCCACTGTTGGTGGGAGTGCCGACTGGTCCAGCCCTTTTGGAAAACAATATGGACATTCCTCCGAAAACTAGATATTGAGCTCCCATTTGATCCGGCAATAGCACTCCTGGGAATATACCCGAGAGACTGAAAAACACATAGCAGAAACACTATCTGTACTTCTTTATTCATCTCTTCGCTATTCACTATATCTAGAATCTGGAAACAACCTAAATGCCCAAGAACGGAGGACTGGCTAAAGAAACTGTGGTTCATCTACACTATGGAATACTATGCGGCTGTCAGAAAAGATGACATTATGAAATTTACCTGCAAATGGAGGGACATGGAGACTATCATGCTGAGTGAAATTAGTCAGAAGGAAAAGGACAGATATAGAATGACTGCATTCATTAATACGACATAAATAGATACCAGTGTTTTACTAAATGTGGGAAATGGTAATGGCAGATTAAAACTCACCATTGAATATACACAAAGAGACTTAAGTGATAAACTCTAAATATCTGCAGGGCTAGCCACAATGTGTAAAATAAGAGGGAGAGAGATGCAGAGACAGAGAGAGACAGAGAGAGAAAGAGAGGAAACTGGGGTACCTGCTATTAGGGCAGCATGGGGGTGGGCGGGAGGGGGTGGGGTACATTGGTGGTGGAAATGGGGCACTGGTGGAGGGATGGGTGCTGGTATACTGTATTACCAAGAACCAATTATGAACACCTTTGTAATTGTATGTTTCACGGTGGTATAATAAAAAATTTTTTAAAAAAAATTAAATAGTGGGGAGTTCATTAGACAGACTCAAAAAAACAAAACTGAAATTCAGCTCCCCAAATTGTGATATATAATCTCCAAGCTGTTAAAAAAATTGACATCTGTTGAAGAATTTTGAAATCCACATTTAAAAATTTAGTGTTTAAGTGTAATCAATAGATCTGACAACTCTCCATGTCAAGGTAATGTCACCTGGAAGTGTCACACACTAACCTTTATTCTTTCTGGTAAGCCAGATATTTATAAATGATAGGTGAAAAACCTAAGGCAGATTCTCCCCAGCCCCATGCACATTCATAGAGGTGATTCATAGGGATGAAGAGCATTTCAGATGATAAACATGCATGGGAGCCTACATTACACAAGACAAAGACAATATGTTTCATGAAAATAAGAAGGCAAGTGGCATAACTGGCTATTCTTACCTGTTTTTGTGGCCCAATTACAAGGAATTTTGGCAAGTGGTCACACGTTTTCTCTCTGGACCAAATGTCTTTGTGCCGTTTATCATCACAAGGATTCTGTAAGGAGGAAAAAGACTTTTACAATGTAATGAATGCCTGGCTCTGTTCTTGTCAAACAGTTGGAAAGTCAGGATCAACTTCTGCTCCATACACTAGAGCTGAGTTAGACCTTGTTCTGCTTCTTGGATTTCCAAATTGTTTCCTTATACAGTGATTGATTTCTTTCTTTGAAGGCACTTGGATCATGTCAATTCTGCCATCCTTCTCTTTTGATGCTTGTTAGGTTCTAACCTGACAGAGGGTTAATACTTTATGTCTGTATACTAAAAGCCTTACTTGTCCAATCCTGGCTGAACATAGCTCCTCTAAAGTTGGTGCTCTGTCCAATTCTTTCCTATTTTTCCCACTAGAAGGTTTCAAATGCCATCCTTGAAGTCCAGATTTGTGCAACCTTTCCTTCTTTTTTCCACATTATGTACTGGTTTTGCAGGTCTGGATAATTTGACCACACCATCTACTAATAGTAGACAGATCAATATTTCCATAAAACCTTTCTCTAGCCAGGTCTCCCAGCCCCATTCACAGTAGCCAGAGCCACTGTGGAGCATCTTATCTGTAGTAACAGACTAGATCAAAGTCCCTAATAGCGACTCACTCACAGTTTCTTGTGAATCTAGCATTCTTCATACAAACAAGTTCAGTTCCAAGTTCAATTTCAGAGCCAAAATGATGTTAAGCATTGTATCTTCCTTTCCACTTTTTATTTTAGGCACTGTGGTTTATAATATTGCTCATCATAGCCTCCCAGGCACACAGTGTTCCAGCTTTACACCCATCACCAGCATCGATGTCCCTCCACCAGTAGTTCAAGACCTCTCATCGTTCTACATCACTGTTTTGGAAAAATTCATTAACGCTTTAAAAGTTTTTGAAGTTTGGGTCACTTGTTGACCATAGTGTTAACAGGAGTGGCTTTGAGCTATAGTTAGCACACCTCACTACCAACACTGCATAAGTTGTTTTTTCAAAAAATAAAGCTACACTCCCTAGATCTTATCTCTCCACTTGTTTCCACTTGTAAAATGGCCACAATTTTAGCATAAGCCTGGAACCCAGAGGTGGAAGACATATTTTGTTGAAGTGCCTGCTGACCTGAACTCTGAATGGTTGTGAGGAACAGAGCTCTGTATCTCTATGAGTTTGTCTTACCACTCTTTCACAATAGTATGAGTAAAAAACACATGTCCACTTTATTTAGCTCCTAGGTGTATATTTGGGGTAAGAGTGGGGCCACACCGGTGGTACTCAGGGAGTAATCCTGGCTTTGTGCTCATTAGTGACCCCTGGTGGTATTGCAGACTTGGACCAAGGTCTCCTTGGGATAGCTGCATGTAAGGGCAGTGCCATACTATCTCTCTGACTCCCTGTATCTTTTTCTTTTCTCTTCTTTTTTCATTGCATCACTAAGTTGCTCATAATTGGGTTTCAGTCACAATGCTCCAACACCCATCCCTTCACCATTGTACACTGCCTGCCAATTTATTATATTTTTTACACTAGTGATGGGACCGGTGTTGGAACATTGAATGACTGAAATCCAATCATGAACAGCTTTGTAATGGTGTTTCTTATGTGATCTCACTATTTTTTAAATATTTTTACTACTATTTTTTAATGTCAGAATTCTCGTGACATTGCTTTTCCTCTTACTCTGTATGTTCCAAAGCATGTGTCTGCATCAGAAGGTAAATTACTACACCACTGTTCCAGTGAAAACCTCATGTTATAAGAAAACAAATCCAGCTGAAGCAAATAGTGTGATTAATGTTATAACTGATTTACATGTGAACACAAGCTCCTTTGTCATGAAATCAGTCATGGATGGTTAAAGCCAGTTCATAAACCACATTTTAGTCATCAGTGCTCTGAATTAATTTAGGCATCTATGCCCACCCCATACTTCAACAATACTGTAGGCATACTAATACCAGAATCTATGAATAATTAATTTTATGTACAATACTCTTATATTTTAAAATTGATAAACATTTATGATTATTTTAGTATATAATAATATATACTATAGACCTTCCCTGCTTTTTCTAAAGAAGTAGCATAGCCCAGTTGTTAAGTAATAAGTTCAGGAGGGAGGCTGTGTCTTAAGCAATTTCCTAATTTGGGGACTTTTGCTCATTTATATAGAAAATAATTATTCAGACATATTTCACTGGCTTATGGAGAGTATGAAAGGAGTTATGCATTGGAATGATTGAATCATGTTCTATATGAGAGTCTCTTTAATGCCAACACATATCTTTCTCATTCAAATTTATCCTTGCAAAACTGCAAACATAGAAACAAATTCAGCATAGATTTGAAAAGAGTTTTCTTTGACACTGACACATAGAACATGGATAAAAAAATTTGTTTGGGTTGGCCAAGAAACCTATTATTTGTAGTTCCACTTTACCAGGAAGTTACAATGGAAGCAAATTGTCAAATATGCTAAACTATTTGTTGTTCTAAATGTTATTCACTTCACTTGTATTATTTGTTTTCCCGTTGTTCATCAATTCGCCGAGCGGGCACCAGTAATATCTTCATATGTCCTGTCACACGCTAGTGTAGCCCAAGGGCATCTGCTCACTCCAGGAACATAAGAGCATCAAAGCATTCCATCAGGTCATGGGAATGAGGTCTATAATTATTACTGGTATTTGGGATATCAAATATGACACGGGTAGCTTGCCAGGCTCTGCTGTGTGGGTGGGATACTCTTGTAATCACCTCTCATCTCATGCATTTATTGATGAACTGCGCAAGCCGGCTTGTGATCAGCTTTTCACTAAATATTATTATTATTATTATTATTATTATTATTATTATTATTATTATCTAAATACTATTATTAACAATTCAATTTGCATTACTTAAGTTTTTAATGCATGGCTCTTATAATTGGTTACATTTGTGTACCTCTATTTAGGCAGACTGTATTTATAAATGCACTTTTTCTATGCTCTGAAAGTACTTTCCAGACACCTGTATTATTGCTTTCACCTCTCTCTGTGGCATATTTCCTCTTGATTCTGTTAATCACAGTTTTATTAACAGATGTTTACATTTCTTATTTTATATTCTGAAAATGTTTATTTAACTTTTCCTACCCTGACTTTCCTTATATTGTCTGAATGTTTGAATAGCAGCTAACATAACATCTAACTTTTATTGATCACCTTCCCATATTCAAGGAACTTGCTTGACATAGATTATTTATAATCCTCAAAGCAACCTGGGAAGATAGATAATATTATGCCTTCTTTATAGCTGAGGAAGCTGAGATGCAAGGTGTAGTATTTAAGTCTTACTGAAGGTCACAAAGAAGGTTAGTTTTCAAATAATTTGGAATCCAAAGCTGGAGTTGTTTCTATTGTTAAATGGTGTGGTGTGATGGTGATGGAGAGAGAGAGAGAGAGAGAGAGAGACAGAGAGAGAGAGTATTGTTTCTGGCAATGGTCAAAAGTGTTTTCACAAGAACATGCATTGCATGTCTTTTTGATGTTCATATTTAGTTCTACCACTGCTTAAGAAATTTTAAAAGTTATAAACTCATGAATTATATCTTTTCAAATTCTCCAATCCAATCATCCCTTGCAACTCAGAAATGACTATAGACAACGATTTACTGCTTTCCGTGTTTTGTGCTATAGGTATAATGACACTTTGAAAACCTGCTCTGTTAAGATTCCGTTAGGCAGCTGAGATTAGCTTACCGAGCCACTCCAGTGAAAGCACATGTTGCTCTTCTTCACACAGCTGAGGGGGTGCTGGTGATTTTTGCACACAGAATAAATGGTGAGGTTAGGAAGAGTGCCTCTAAGTAGTCAAAAGGCAGGTGGACAGAAGAAAAAAGAAAGCAATGGATAAGACAATAAAAGGGCAGGGTATGCCAATGAACTCCGTAATCAGGTTACACGGAAAGATCTGAACACCACATTTTCCTTTCTAATTACAAATTGCAAATTCATAAATAATTTATATGTTGTAAAAGTTCATGGGGCTTATCCTGAAGCATCACTTTTGTAGACTATGAAAAATCACTTTAAAAAAAGTAATTATACTGACTTTTACTTTTTTTACTGTTTTTTGTTTCTGCTGAAAAAAAAAGCAAAACAAAACTATTTTACTCATTTGCTTCTTCATACCTTTGCTGACAAGAATACCGTGGAATTACTAATGACAGGTTGATGATCCCCTACTGACTCATGTACTTTTTCTAGGTAACTAAAACATGCTGAGACCTTAACAAGTGAAACACTGAACAGCTGGAGCTCATGGTAGAGACTTCAGCTGTTAATTATGGATGTCATTGGTCTCGGGGTTCCTCTGATTTCCCTCTATTCAACTTCTGGCCTCTCTAAAGGAGAATGACACCAAAGGAATTTTTGTTTATGTTTCAAAATTCTTTAGCTGTTTCCGTATTTTTTGAAATTTCTTCTGCTTATTCCATGTTGCCTTGAACATATCCCTTAAATCCTTTCCAAATCTATATTGCATTGACAGCTGATGACCGTTAATTATATCCTTTACCTCTCAAAGTCATTTCAGTTTCAGATACCATCTAAGTGCACTGATGATGAATTTGAATAGACCAGGGAGGTTAAGTCCTTCATGCCCACATCAGCAAAACCTTCTCAATGCACTATGAGCCATGCACTGCCTTGAGGAATACTGGATTCCACTTGTGCCCAGTGCAAAAGCCAGATAGTCCCTCAGCAATGCAGAAAGACTCCTGCTTTATGACTGTGGTAGCACTGAGGACTGCTCTCATTCAGAGCTTCTGTAGCACTCATTAGTCTGATTCTTACACATGCTTCTCTTATCAAAAAGTGCCTTGACAAACCACAGCATTGTTAACTGTTGCAGGGGAGGCAGCAGAACAGGGCTGTGATTCTGGGATACTTCCCTGAGAGCTGCTTTAATTATCTGGTCACACCCCACTCTACAACCCCCTCTTCCACTCCCTGCCACAATTTATCTCTGCATCCTGCTTCATACTGTATCTGTGTTTAATGAATTGATCTGATCATTTTTCTCATGAAGTGTTCTCAGAGTAAAATTGATCCCTGGAAAAGATGATGAAATTTAGTCTGTAGCTCTGAATGACTTCATGGATGACCCTACACTTCCCATATAGTGATACGCTTTTGCATATGGTTTTAAAGTTATCCCATTAGAGGATTCAACCCAGTAAAAGAAATATAATTTTTATACTCTAATTTATTTTCACACTAGCTCGGCTCATCACACGCTACCTGTCCGAATGCAAGGTGCCCTCCCAAAAGGAAAACCAGCAGGACAGTTCTACTGTTCAAGAAGGGAGACATTTACGACATCGGCAACTACCGCCCCATCTGCCTGTTGTCTGTCATCTACAAGCTGTTTACACGAGTCATCCTGAACAGGATTAGCAGAACACTAGATGAAGGACAACCATGCGAGCAAGCAGGTTTCCGGAAAGGATTCAGCACAATCGACCATATCCACACAGTAACCAAGCTCATTGAGGTTTGTAGGGAGTACAAGATGCCGCTCTGTCTCACGTTCATTGATTTACAGAAAGCCTTTGATTCTGTGGAGACTTAAGCGGTCATCGAAGCCCTAGTCAAACAGGGCGTTCAAACCCAATAAATCAAGATGCTTCCTGAGCTGTATTACGGATTCACCACCAGGATCTCACCATTCTACAAAGAAGTGATCATTGATGTCAAAAGATGGGTTCGACAGGGTGATACCATTTCACCAAAACTCTTCAGCGCCACCCTCGAGAACATCATGAGACAATTAGAATGGGAAGGAATGGGAGTGAAGATAGATGGTCGGCAACTACACCACCTCCGCTTCGCTGATGACATTGTTCTAATAACACCAAATATTAACCAAGCGGCACAAATGCTGGCTGACTTTGACCGAGAATGTGGAAAGATAGGTCTACAGCTGAACCTGAAGAAAACTATGTTCATGAGAAATGAACTAGTTCCTGAGGCCCCATTCACTCTCAATGGAACAAACATCTCTGAATGCAGCAGTTATGTGTACCTAGGTGGAGAAGTCAACATGATGAACGACCTAAAACCTGAGCTGCACAGGAGGAAGAGAGCGGCATGGAATGCCTTCAAAGGCATCGAAGAAATAGCTAAAAGGACAAAGAACCTCCGGCTCCGGGCACATCTCTTTGTCTCCACCGTTCTCCATGCATTAACATACGCCTCAGAGACCTGGGCCCTATGAAAGCAGGATGAGAATGCTATTCGGGTCTCCCAGAGAGGCATCGAAAGAGCTATGCTTGGAATATCACGCCTCACTCAAGTGAGAGAAGGAATCAGGAGTTCTGACCTCCGACGCTATTCCAGAATCCGGGACGCTGTCTCCTTTGCCAAGGCATCGAAAATCAGATGGGCTGGACATGTAATGCGATTTGGAGACAACCGCTGGACTAGAGGCCATTACCGACTGGATCCCATGGGATGTCAAAAGATCACGTGGCCGCCCACCTACAAGATGGTCAGACTTCCTTGTTAAGACCCTGGAAGGAACGGTTTGAGGCTTTTCATATTCCTCAATCAACCAGATGCCATTGGGCTACATTGGCACGTGTAGTCCAATGGATATGTTACTGGCGCCCGCTCGAGCAAATCGATGAATAACGGGATTCAAGTGATCAAGTGATCAAGTGATACCAGCCCATCACAGCCCGGCTCGCGGCCGCTTGTGGCTGCGCGGTTCATCAGTAAATGCTTTATTTGGAGGTGACTACAAGAGTATACCTCCCGCATGGCAAGCCTGGCAAGCTGCTCGTGTCATATTTAATATGTCCAAATACCAGTAACAATTATATTAGGTCATTCCCATGACCTAATATAACGGTTTGAGGCTCTTTATGTTCCTGTAGCAAGCCGATGCCCTTGGCTCTACTAGCATGAGACAGGACATATGGAGATATTACTGGTGCCTGCTCTAGCAAATAGATGATGAACGGGAAGATAGTGATAGTGATAGTGACACTCTAATTAGTAGGCCGGTCTAATACAATATTTTTAACTTATCATGCAGCATTAAATTTATCAGGTGCTATTATAGAATATACACACAAATTTCAGTTTCTTTTTTGTGTCATGCTGGACTAAGTACTCAAATTTTCTTGTTTTATGATAATTTTGATTCAAAAGTATGAAAAAAAATCTTAGTTTTATTTCTATTTTAGGAAACTGAAAGCAATTTTTCAATGATTAAACATGAATAAGAGCTTTTGTGTATGTATGTGTGTGGGGTTGACATTTACAAGATCATATATGCAAATGATTAACAGCGAAAGAAAATATGTGACTTCTGCCACCATTTCTAGATGTCAAAACATCTCACAGCCACATATAATCAAAAGAAGGTGATGGTGATTGTGATTCATTGTAAACTAAAGAATTAAAAAATCACAAGGAATTATATATCTATTTGGGAAGCAATGCTGAAAGGTTTAGCTACTGCTTTGAGTTTAAAGGGAAAATGCAACATAGAAATCTAAAAAATTCAAACTGCAATTAGGGAAAATATGTAATATGATAATGTCTGAGTCTCTACCATCTGTGAAGTGACAAAAACTTTTCTGGCTATTTCACTGGAAAGGCTAAAAGATGAGAAATGGAAATGAAAGATGCGCAATTACAGAACTCTTTTTTTTCTCCAGCTGTGGGAATAATTACAGATTGGTGTTCTTTTAACCTTTATATCTCACCCTTAAACATATTCTATCACTCTTTCTTTGAAAGTCTCACTTTTTTTTAACAATCAAAGTTATTCAGTTTCTTTTCTCCTTTCTATTCTAATTTCAGCCCCTCCTTGCTACCCTGAAAAAAAATAAAAGCTTCCACCATCTTTATTGGGTAAAATATGACTAATTTTTAAAATATATTAAAAGATCACTTTTCTGTATTCACAACCTACATCTGTTGCTCCTTGTGATGCATCAAACCCATGTAAAATATCAGTTTCTTGGGAAGCTTTTAAAGCACTCTCTCCCAACAGACAGGTTTTTCATTGCATTCCTACTCATCTCTAAGATACAAATGCATCACTTTTTGTTGTGATTTCTGCATGCATGACACACACACACTCACATACACATACCTCTGCCTTTACTTAGTCATTCGTCATATTTTAATGACAGTGGTTATGCTAGATTCTAGGTTCGAATATGACTCTATGCAGTCACACTCATTATGCTTGCATAAGCTGACCTGTGCTAGGCACCCAGATCTGTGATTTTGTATGGCTCATGCAATTAAAGAGGCATGGTATAAGGTATAAAGGGGTAAAGATGGGAATAACTATGAAAACACATTTATAGCATCATTTTGTTCACACAGTGATGAGCTATTAATCACTTTTAAGTTTCATGAAGTTCTTTCTATGGTATAAGTATTATAGAAGTACATGTGGAATAAATGCACTGAATATCCTGTGTTATATACTTCTGAAATAACAGATATCACTGAAATTTCTTTTTACATAGTTGATAGTTAAAATCAGTTTATTTCCCTGGGCTGGAGTGTACAGTGGGTAGGGTGTTTGCCTGGCATATAGCCAACCCAGGTTCAATCTCCAGCATTCCATATGGTCCCCAGGCACCGCCAAGAGTAATTCCTTAGTGCAGAGCCAGGAGCAATCCTTGAGCATCACTGAGTGTGCCCCCAAAAGTAAAAAAAAATATTATAAAAAGAAATAAAAGAAAAGGAATGGATTATTTTCCTACCTAGAACACTACCTCTTGGTGCCATTGTAACTATAGTAGAGCGGAAATGAGAAAATGTGAACTGCTTTACCACCATATCTATGAATCAAAAACATGAGTTGTTACCCATTTCTTTTCAAAATGGGATAGATGTCCCTGACTCCTTTCCCTGCTCTCATAATCTATAATTCTTTGTGTCACTTCTTGTTTATTCCTCCAATATACATGTCCTTAGAACCAGGATAACCCAGATTGTGTGCATGGCAATATAGCTGTGACTTGTTTGTGTCACAGATTTTTCATTCTCTATTTCAAAGTGGATAACAGAAGATTTCACAGCTAGACTCAACAAAGACAGGAAACCTTGAAGGTTAGCACTCTGTGCTGGACTTTCCCTACTTCTTATTTTTTAAATAAAAGAGCCATGATTTACAAAGTACTGTTAGTTGTGTTTTAGGCATACAGTAATTCAACACCAATCCCTCCACCAGTGTCAACTTCCCCTCCACCACTGTTCCCAGATTTCCTCTCTATCCAAAGGCCCACCCCACCTGTTAGCTTGACAGGCAAACTACTTCTCTCATGCCAGAGACACCACAAAGAATGAGGAACAGCAGCTCTTTCCTTGGGTCACCCAGGCAAGAAGAACTCTACAACACGCCTGGCATGTTTGTTGATAGTAAGACTCTGGAGTGACTGAGGGAAGATTAGGACTGAGGTAACTTGACAGCTTGAGAGCTTAAAAGCATCGATTAGGAATGTATAAGGCTCTGACCTTCTGACTGCCTTCATGTTGTGGTTGGGTTTCTATAATGAGAGTTTACAAAGAAAAAGAGGAAACTTTGCTTTCAAGCTTCCCTGCAATTACTCGATCAAAACAAAAAGGATATGAATTAATAGGTACCTGTGAATATGATTTCAAGTCTTACACACTAGGGGACTAATCCGAGGAGAGAAACTCTGGGGACAGAATTTCAAATGTGTCTCTTTGGCACATATTGTCATATTGGCCAACTTTGAAAGAAGCAGTTTCAGGAAGGAACCACAGTCATTCTGTGGTTCTTGCTATGGAGTCCAAAGACAGATATTCATATTGCACTTTTTAATTAGGTGACAAAGCGCTTTCACATACATGGTAGCTGGTGCTAACAAAAAATTTACATAAGGCTCCAAAGGAAATTAAATAGATGTGAAGATTATCATTTTACACATTTTCTTTTTTATTTGTGGTAATAGAAAAGTGTGAATTGAAAATCTAAAGAAAAGTTACAGTTGATTTACTTTTTTTTAAAAAATGTAAAATACACTAAATAAAAAGTCATGTTCAAAAATACCAAAAGTTTCCTGAACAATTTGATGATATAGAACAATGACAGAGACACATAATATTAATCTGTCTTAACTGTAGAGCTGTGATGAATGGGCTATAAAGTATTTAATTAGTGCTGCTATGCATTTTGTAAAATTAAATTCCTGCTGAACAAAAAACAAGATCATAAAGCTTGTGACTTTTTTTGTTTGTTATAAACATGAATGTGAGAGAAGAGATCACCACCTGGGAAAGTATTTGAAACAATGCTGCACTTCATCTATCTGCTTTCACCATATGTGCTCTTAGGAAGTTTGTTTGATTTGTAAAGTGATCAGATTTTGTATCAATAAGTTAACAATTCTAAAATGATCTCATGGACTCCCCAAACTCCCTCTTGAACTAACTGCTGTTCTACTTTTTCTGCTTGTTTTCCTTTACAGATGCCTTTGAGAATATATGGTATTTACTTAATGGGAAGTGCCTGCCATTATGAATAATTTTTCATTCAAAAATAAATCATATAAAATACTATAAATTTCACATGAGCAAAAGTTGTAGTCTCGTAAAAAACAACTTGTTCTTGATTGCTACTTACATAATCATATGCTGTTTTAAAATTTTATATTAAAATTCACAAACATTATACCAACAAAGAATGGTAAAATTCTATAAAACTTTTTAATAATAATAAAGTATTTATTAAGAAGTTCCTAGGAATTTTTCTTTTTGATTTTTTTAAAATTAAAATGTGTAGTACTAATAAAAGTTCTATGTCTATTTATATTCATATGTATTCCAAAGTTACATAGGTTTTGTTTCTATTTTTCTATTTCTAATTTTCACTTATACCCTAAACAACAGTGCCTTTGATTTACAAACATTCAACCAATATTAGAGTCATTCTATTGATAGTATGAGAGCATCTTAGGTTATATTCTCTCCTCAATATATGTGCAATGTACCTGGCTTCAATCCCTGCCACCACATATTGCCCTCTGAGTCCCACCGGAATGATCCCCTGAGCATAGAATTATGATACCAATATCCAAGGTCAAGTGGAAACATACATCAGGGAGGTCCTGTCAAAGGTGGAAATTATCACAAACGTGTGGGAGTCAGAGGCTAGGTAAGACAGAAAATGGAACAGTGTACTAACAATTGTGAGGGTACTAATGCCAACCTAGAACTGAGCATTAAATAGAGGCAAAAGGGATACACATGACAACCTTTAATGTATGTTCTGTAATCCATAGTCTGGAGAGGAAGGAAAAGAGAAAGATAGAGAAATGGAAAGAAATAAAGAACCTGCCATGGAGGAGGGGCTGGGGGGGGGGGAGGGAACCGGGGACGTTGGTGGTGGGAGATGGGCACTGGTGGCGGGATGGGTGCTGCTACACTGTATGACCAAAACCCAAATATGAACTTT
>JAJIBD010033042.1:0-22908 GCA_021461705.1 Cryptotis parvus | reverse complement strand
TTTCAAATAGAAAATCACTTGTGATGTTAGATGAGTAGGGAAAAAGTCCATATACCTAAAGGAAGAGAAAGATAATCAATGACTCCATGGCTTTCCATGCATGGCAGCCAATTTCAGCATGCTGTTATTTGGGCAGCACATTTACATTATTTCTCTCAGTTTCTAATTATTGGTGTTATCATCACTCAACAGTACATATTCTATATATTCTGAAGTGCTAAAGGAATCCAAAGTATTAGCATTACAATGAATTTCATATGAGTTGATAGGAACAGAGTGAAGTCCTTTAAATTTGGACAAATGTTCTGTTCAAGACTATCAAAAGCTAAATCCAGAAAAAGCCTGCTGTTTTCGAAACAAAACATCACAAGCCAAATATTTTTAAACAGTACATTTAAACTTTAGACGGAAGTATATAGGAGAGGAAATGTGTAATCAGACCAGCTACTAAGTACAGATTAGGACAGTCATGCCCTTTCAATCTCTGCATCATTTGGAGTTTGCACAATGAGCACATGAGTAATTAAGGGATATTTCCTGCTTGTGGATTCCGTGGTGCCTGTGTGGGTTCACCCCTCCATATGCTGTGTGGGAACGCTCCTCCTGTGTGTGTAGATTTATGGAATCAAATATGTTTCTGAGGTTAATTCAGTGCGAGGGCTAATTATGCCTGTAACCCTCCCACAGCTCATCACTTTCTAACCTTCAAATGCCTGGAAAAATAAAAAATGTGAGCACAATTAACAATTCATAGAAAATACTTATTTTCCTCTTGACATTTCAAAGCTAGCTTTTTTAAATGGGAAGGTGAAAAGTCTCATCTACTGCCCTGTTTAATTTATGTGTCACAGATGAGAGTACATTGTGGCTCTGCTTTTAGTCATGATGGGCACATTATTTCAAAATTATCCAGTCTCTTTTGGCAGGCTAAAGAATGTCCCAGGTGGAGTACAGGCAAGTATCTGATTGCAGGGAAACCAGGTAGCTTCTGGTCATTCTTCCTACTTTAATACTAATAAATATTATCTGAAGCTAGATCAACTCTCAGTGAGATACAGTCCTCGGGTGATGGCAACACCAGGTGGTATGCTAGGGAGTGGGCTGAATGAGGGAGATTTTCCTCTTGTGGAGATCTGTCTTCTTACCCTGGAAATAGAAATTCATTTTCCCCACAGTCACTTTTTTCTTAGAACATTAGTATAGCTTGAAAAAGCAACATCAGATTGAAGACACCAGTTTCAAGATCCACTTTATTTCACTTCAGTTGAGGGAAAATGTGCTGATTTAAATTTTTTTTTTCTTAATTCATCAAACGCAAATTAATATTCCTTTTAAGCATGTGTATGACAGATCAGAATTAATATGACTTGGAAAGACAAGTTCTGTTCTACTTGCATGACAAATATCAGACTATATTTTCTAATACAACATATATGGTCTATGTGTTAATGAGGATACATGTCATAGAGTATAAAATAAAACCACCCAATGATTTACTTGTTTCTTCAAGCGTCCTTGTGAAGACAAATAATGTATTTAGTTAAAAAAAAAAATCTGGAGGCACAGTAAAATAATAATATGTTTAAGGAAAATTTTAAATATTCTTATGAATAACTCTGGTGAAAAAAAATTTTTCATAATTTTTTATTCAATCATAGTAATTTCACAGAAAAATATTATCATTATTGCACTGTCCAAATCAAATTATAGGCAACACTGATTAAACATATCATCATTATAAATGAATTTCTAATTCACTGTGGTAGAATTGAGCATAACAAATTTATTCTGTAATTATGTAGATGCCATGCATACATCTATAATTGCTCAGGGCGGTGATTGAGCATGTGTTAATACATGATTTTTTTTTGTTATTTCTTACCAGTCAATTCCTTTGTGATAGTTGTTGCCATTAAAGAATTGAACTTCTTCGAAAGTTTTTGGACTGGGAGATTGTTGATGATGGAAGGATGCATAAGAAGAAATAAATAAAGTGCAGTTATTCCTATTATAAAGAAGATAATATATTACATGATGGCAAAAGAAGGAAAATACTGTTTTTAGAATTTTGTGTGTGTGTGTGTGTGTTTGTGTATGTGTTTAAAAAGGCCATTTTCTTCCAGGGTCAAAATGATTCTCCAAAATTTGTAAATGGGGATTTGGGCTACATCTGGCAGTGCTCAGAGAGTTCTCCTGGTGGTACTCAGGAACTCCCTATAGAGCTAGGGATTGAATTGAGTTTGGTTGCATGCAAAAGGGCAAATATCCTGACTTTGTACATTTTCCCTGCTCAGAATGAGTATCCTAGATGAATTAGGTGTGTTTCATGTGGAAAATCAAAGTTCTATTATTAGAGTGCACCTGATCTATTTTCCTGAATACCTGTTCAATGTGAGAACATATTCAAAGAGTATCTCGGATATCAGTCTTCCCAATTTCTTTCCCAAGGTAGATAAATGGCTACAGCAACAAGGACATCTGGAACACTATCTGACCCTTATGGATCCTCCCTCAGTGATCAATTATATTAAATAAAAATATTGCAACAGATATTGATTGATGGCACTATGCATACTCCTGTAGTAAGGATTGGTGTCAACTCTGATAAGAAAACACACATGCTTCCCCCTATAAGCCTGAAATCGACATTAAAACTGGGTCGCGTCAGCTGGTAATGGGGAAATTTGTGTGGCAGTCTCTATAATGGGAGAAGACAGCTGGTTTTCCAATAATTGAGAAAATAAAAATTTAGAATTGGGTCATAAGTGAAGGATTTTAGGACAAAGTGCTTATATTTTGTTTGTTTGCTTTGGGGTCTTACCCAGTGGTACTTAGGGCTTATTAGGGACTGTACACCTGAGAAATTATTCCTGGAGGCACTAAGGGGACCCACCAAATGGGATACCAGAGGACTGAACTTAGGTTTGATACATGCAAGGCAAGTGCCTTACTCTCTGTACTCCCTGAAAAGCAGCTTCTAGATTGGTCCTTGGGGGGTTAGAGGTTAGTCACTTGCTTTGCATGTAGCCAAATTCTGACACCACCACATGTGGCTCCCTCCATCACAGTACTCCCAAGCAGGGTCAACACTAGTCCTCAAGAACCAGAGGTGATTCAACACCTGCCCTCCCTCAAATAAAAATAAGATAGTCCCTAGGAGACGTTTTTTTTCAATGAGATTGAAGATAAGGAAAGTCGTGGTTCCTTGAATGTCCTACCCAGGCCAGATGTAAAAATGGGAATTTGCTTCCTAAGTGTGTTAGCAGACAGACTGCCAACATCACAGAGTCCCCACTGAAGAAGGCTGGGATATAATCACTGAACCTTACTTCCTTAGAAATAAGGCTGGAGACCGAGAGCTAGCAGAAAGGACTAGAAAGTGACTGAGTCTTTTGGGGGCTTACATAAATCAAAAAGTGTCCCTTCTGTAAAAAAGTTTCTATCCTCTTGTGATAAATTGACCCAGGAGCATTTGTTAGATCTCTCAGACTAGGGGAGTGGGGAGTCAGCTACGCAGGTGGGCTGGGTCAACACACTTGCATCCTGGACCTCTGGAAGCAGAGAAGGTCATCAAAAAAACTGGCATTTTATTCTAATAAATCTTACGCTACTGGGAGCAAAAGGGCTTCTAAACTCCTTATTTATTTTTGGTTTTTGATGACTTCCTTGGGTTACACCTGGTGATACTCAGGATATTTTACTGCACTCAGGAATTTCTCCTGAGATCTTCAAGGGACTATATAGGCTGTCGTGAATCAAACCTGGGTCAGCTGTGTAAAAGGCAAGCACCATCCCTCAAGCTGTACCATTAAGTTCCAAACTGGCTTCTGAACTTTATGTCAATGAAATCACCACTCATATGGATCCTAAAGAAGAGTAAATAGATCTAAGGGTGCAAGTAAATGTCTAGTGATATGGGAGGTCAAAAAAAACCCAAAACATTCCCATTTAAGGATATATCATTAGCACTTAAAAGATATTTCACATGTAATATAAATGAAACACCTCAAATTCAGCTAAAATAAATGGGAGGAGTTAGAAGTGGTTAAGAACTGAATTAGGAAGCACAAGACAAAAACAGAGTAAAGAAATTTCTCAGCAGAGGTGGTTCCATTTCCCACACCAAACTGAGTCAACTGGGGCAATCCTGCAAGGGACAGGTGAGGCCCTGTGGTTCCATCCCAGCAGCGAAGACATTCACACTCCAAAAATCACAGCCAAGCTCTAAGGTCAGACTCCACCGTTCAGATGAGCTCTGGGTAACTAGAAACTAATCCATTGAAAACTCAGGTATGCTGGTTTTGTGACTGAAATTTCCAGGCTTTCACAGAGTTGGGATGGACTACCTCCCTTTAACCCCCTGGTCTCTTCCAGGGGCCACGTAGTCACACCTAATAAACTGCCTTGAGGTGCCAAGTAATTTCATCCATAGGTCATGATCCAGAGGCTCATATATAATTTTGAAAGATCAACAGGTAACATAAATGCTTTTGGTACTGATGCCAGGACAGAGTCAACTGGCTCAATTCTGAAGGGGGATGGGTTAGCCCCAAACTCCATCCCCAACAGAGCCTTAGCAGCCAAACCCTCCACACTTCACAATCACTGGTACATCTTCAGTTCTACTTTATAGCTAGGATGAACTCCATGCAGAAATTAATCTGCTGAAAAACTCAGTATTGAGTGCTTTGTGACTGAAATTCTCTAGGTTCTTATGGAGTTGAGGATGGACTACATCCCCCATCTCTGTTCTTATGGAAGGCCAGAGTTCCCACCTGTTGGATTACTTGTTTACTAGCTAGCCCTGGGTTTTGTAGTGCTAATGAGGGATTGTTTCTCTTCTCTCTGTACAAGCCTTTTTCATCTGTTTATGCTACGGATCATTTGTATAAACTCGTGGCTGGGCAATGCAGTTGTGCTTACTTAACTCTAAATTATTTACTCCTGGGTTTCTATCATATTTTCCAACTATTAGTCTCAGTACTATTTAGATTGAATCTTAATTCTTTATACCTCCATAAAGGGTCCTCAATGAGGGACTGGATGGTACCAGGAAAAAACTGCGTTCACTCCCTGACTTTGAAATGGAATAATTTAGAGTAAGCCCTGCTCTGACCCAGAATTTAGAGTAAGGTCAGAACAGCCCTGTTTTGACCCAAGATAAGACACAAATTGCCTAGCAGTTGGAACAGAGCACCTAAGAATGTTATTGTTAGAGATAGGACTCTGAGGGGGGATTGAAAATATTGCTGGAGGAGCATTGTTTGTATCATGTGACATGATCTCTTCAGGAAAGATCACCCTATGGATTTAATACTGGGTGTAGATGTGCCTGTCTTTCTGAGTTTATACAAAATAATTAGAAATAATATTGAAATGATTGTTTACTAGTCTAGGAGAGAGAAAGCACCTCAAGAGCTCCTGGAGCAGGGATGTGCCCTGAGAATTTTACAACAGTAAGAGGAAGCTGGTTTCTACCTCACTGTTTGAGAATAAGCATATACTTTGTTACACCCTGCCCCCAGCCTCTGCATAAAATTTATCTCGGCAGTTTGGGGATCAGGGGTGTGTGGTGGTTGTTGTGGAGTAAAGTGTTTGTGAAGAAGTAAAGACTTTGATTTTATAAACTGTACTAGGCTTCTTTGTTCATCCACTGAGGTGGCGGTCGCCTCCATGAACGTGACCAGGGAAACTGATGGACAACAATACTTTTGGGAGCCCCAAAGAGCCCTACTAACAATCTTGCTCCAAAGCCACTACCCAGTTAAGAAATTAACTCCAACTTTATCATTCAGTTTAAAAATTTGAAATTCCTGGAGTGTGATGCTGCACAACATGTCAAACACTACTATTCTGATAGTAGCACACCATATTTAATGGATTAAAGTATAAGGCAACCAATAACAAAATGCATACACACAATGCCTATCCTCTAATAGCATATTAGAAATTTCTATATACAAAGGTCTAATGGTTTCATGGAAATAATGGTAGTAAGATTGCTCGAAAATTGAATATCTGTAACAAATTAACATGAACTTTTTTAAAAATTGAGTTGAATCCCACTGAGTAATAAGTGACAGCAATAACATAGATGACCCAATAAGCATATAACAGTCCAGTAAAAGGTCGTGACTCTAGCAATACAATTACGAGATATATGTTGTAATAAGCAGATAAAGTAAATTAATAATGCCTGTTAAGGGAGAAAGCTTGGGGGTGGGTGGGAAATTAGGGCTTTGGTAGTGGTAAGGGCACATTGTTGGTAGAACTTGGTATTGGAATATTGAATACCTGAAACAACTACATTGTGAATAACTCTGTAAATCATGACTTTAAATATTTTATTTTTAAGTAAAGAAATAGTGAACCACAGTAGTTATAAAAGGGCTACAAGGTATGTGAAGATCTTGTCTGATTTATACTAGAAAATAATAGGAATTACAAAATAAAGAAAATGGGAGATAATAAGAGATGTTCTAGGGACAAGAAATAAATTATAGAGTGGTATGAAGTAGTAGTTGGAAAGGAACATGGATTTAGAAGGAATCTTTTGAATACTTCTGAAGAAAAGTAAATCAAAATATTTACATGATAGTGAAAAAGGGCAAAGTACATATGTGTGCTTGTGAATGCACGTGTGTTCAAAAAGATAGGGGGTATTTTGGAGAGTTTTAGAGCTGAGAGTTACTAATAGTTTAATGTTTCTGAACTGTTAAGGATGGCTGAATGCCAGGCATATTTTCAATTCTTATTGAACACCAATACAAGGACTTTACAACCTCACACATCACCATAAACACATGTTTCATCACCCCAGTGATCACAGAATTTGAAGACTTAAAGTTCTGACCATACATCTTGCTGCTGTCAAGAGCAGAAAGGACATCATGAATTCCAACAGGAAGAAAGGAAAAGGCAATTTCATCTAGGATGGACATTATTTGGTCTCCCAAGATGTGCTCAGGAAGTCTAGGGCCACTTCAAACACCTTGGCCAACTGGGCTGATGGGGCTGTGTGAGGGCCTTAGGATGATGTGCTGTTTGGGTCCTGTAGTGTCAGGAATTACCTTGGCACCCTGGAGGTATCCAGAAACCTGATGGGCTACACCTAGTAATACCTGGGATAGTGTTCTGCTGGAGGTTGAACCCGATGTTGGTCACATGCAGGTTAAACGCCTAGTACCCTTTATTATCTCTTCAGCCTCTCAAAAAATGTCGCTATGATGAGTCATGATTTCATCTTCCTTGAAATTTGTTTTTATCCAATGGCTTTGGTAGAAATTGTTTCGGACAGAAGCTGGAAAGGGTTGATATATGCTATCTTCTAAGAGCGATTTTCTTCCCCTATTATATACAATCACCTTATTTTCATTTCACAGAGTAACTTTACCAGGATAAGTTGGTCAACCTGTGAGAAATGAGCATCAAAAATAGAACAAAAGAGATTTTCAGGTATATTTTAGACCAGTTGTTTCTGCTTTTAGAATTACTATCATCTACAAACTAGATAATATATATATATAAATATATATATAGCATTATATTATGTCACTATATGTTTTACACAGGAGTTCATACTATATGTAACTATATTATACATATATGTAACTAAGTCTATAATTACTATACTTAACTCTTTTAGAAATTCCCTCCTGTGTCAGATAAAGTTTGACACAAATTTATAAAAGTTGTTATCTGACTAAGGATCCTATGAAGATCACATGAAAAAATTTGAGAATAGGCTTTCCCTGTTTTCTGGGCCTACACAACTTTCTTAGTTGACATGAATTCCTTCCAGAAATCTGTAGTGGAGAGTGGGGGAGTCCTACTCTTCCACCCTCCTCCATCCAACAAGGAAGATGGGATGCTTGAGGACTTCTGACATATTTCATGATGATTATGAGTGATGTTGGGGTCATGAGTAAATTGTTTAAAAGACATCTTTGTACCTAAGACCAGAATCTTGCTGTTTATCTGAACCCACTCTTCAGGAATTTACAGCATCTGACTGCAGTGGTGGTTTTGTAAACTGGAAGCAATAAGGAGAACAAAAGGAGACTTCGGTTATTTTTGAATGGATTTTTTCCTTAGGAAGACTTGGAATCCTCAGAACAGAACTTTTTAGATCACATAAAACATTGCAACTTCTTGGCTTTAACTTGTTTATCTGGGAAAAAGCCAAAACAGGTAATAGTTTTATCAGTCCTACACTGGTGGTCAGATATTAAAATTTAAAGGTGGAAGTTATTGTCTTTAGAAATATAAACAAACAATAAGGAGGGGAAAATAGCTGTACTGAATAAACTTGTCATCTCCTGGCATAACTGAGAAGTGGTAATGGTCAATGACAAAGTAATATGCCTTTCAATTAAAATTGTGATGTGATTTTACAACACTGGAATGTTTTATTTCTTTTCTAGTCATTCCAGTGCTCGCACTTTTGTCAGGAGTTAGTCACAAACTAATGTACATTTTACGCCACAACAAGAGAATTGGGAGATGGTGCTGCTTGGCCCACCCCATCTCCATGCACACACGTAACTTACTATTGAGATACATTTTACATTTCCAGAAGAAGAAAAGATTTCAATGATCCCATTCTAATAGTTTGGAAATGATGTCCACAACTTTTAAAATGATCTACTTGCTTGTATTACAAATGTCTTCGGCTAGCTCCATCTTATTTATCGTGAGGGTGCATGGTGTGTCTTTGTCCTCTCCCCTTGATGAAAATACCATGGGTAGTCAGAGCAGTGAATGCAAAATACAGCAACTCAATAAAAACTTTAATTAATCAGGATAAGTGGGCAAAGTGGATACAACTGTCACAGAGTGAGGAAAAAATAAAATATTCTAATTGAAAGTGTCACCTCCGCATGAAGAACTTCCCCTCACTTTTATTGCAGTTTCTATACTTGTCCTTCACTGCCGATAAGTACTAAGGGAAAGTCTCTGGTGAGGATCAGGGTGGTTGGATGCCTACATCTGCATTCCATAAATATTTTGGGGCCCCTCCTCAAGAGATGTTCAGCAGCCTTGGAGGACACCTTACTAGCAAATTAATGGTTCAAGGTAAGGCCTGAGGATGCAGTAGTGTTAGGGACCTGGTGTATTGGGATACGCTAGGGCCACAATGGTGATGCTTGAGGACTCCATCACTGCAACTCCATTATATGCAGGCACCATGTGGAGCCAGAATTGAATTCAAATTGGGTGCTTCATGAACACAAAAACACCATGTAGAGGTAAGTCTAAGTAATAATGACAGCTCTTGGAGGAGGAAAAATCAAGTGAAGGCATAGATGGTTTAAGATAGTGGGAATCAAGTCAAAGAACTTAAAAAATAGAGACAGACCTGTAGACCTATGGAATAGAACTGAGTATCCTGAAACACATTCTCAAATATACAAACCACTTAATCTTCGATAAAGGAGCAAAAAATATTAAGTGGAGCAAAGAAAGCCTCTTCAACAAATGGTGCTGGGAAAACTGGGCAGCTACATGTAAAAAATGAACTTAGACCTCCTTCTAACGCCATGCACAAAAGTCAGATCAAAATGGATTCTAGATCTCAACATCAGACATGAATCTATAAGGTACATCGAAGAAAACATAGGAGAAACGCTCTACGACATCGAAAAGTATCTTTAAAGACGACACACCACTGACCAAGCAAATGGAAGCAAAGATAAACAAATGGGATTATATAAAACTAAAAAGCTTCTGCACCTCAAAAGAAACGGTGACCAAGATACAAAGACAATCCACAGAGTGGGAAAGGATATTCACCCAATACCCATCTGACAAGGGGTTAATATCCAGGATATATCAGGCACTGGTAGCACTCCACAAGAAAAACAGCCAACCCCATCAAAAAATGGGGGAGAAGAAATGAACAGAAGCTTCCAAAAAAGAAGAAATTGAATGGCCAAAAGGCATATGAAAAAGTGTTCTTCATCTTTAATCATCAGGAGATGCAAATCAAAACAACAATGAGGTACCATCTCACACCACAGAGACTGGCACACATCCAAAACAGCAAGAACAACCGGTGCTGGCGTGGATGTGGGGAAAAAGGGACTCTGATCCACTGTTGGTGGGAGTGCCGACTGGTCCAGCCCTTTTGGAAAACAATATGGGCATTCCTCCGAAAACTAGATATTGAGCTCCCATTTGATCCAGCAATAGCACTCCTGGGAATATACCCGAGAGACCGAAAAACACATAGCAGAAACACTATCTGTACTTCTTTATTCATCTCTGCGCTATTCACTATAGCTAGAATCTGAAACAACCTAAATGCCCGAGAACAGAGGACTGGCTAAAGAAACTGTGGTTCATCTACACTATGGAATACTATGCGGCTGTCAGAAAAGATGAAATTATGAAATTTACCTGCAAATGGATGGACATGGAGACTATCATGCTGGAGTGAAATTAGTCAGGAAGGAAAAGGACAGATATAGAATGACTGCATTCATTAATAGGACATAAATAGATACCAGTGTTTTACTAAATGTGGGAAATGGTAATGGCAGATTAAAAACTCACCATTGAATATACACAAAGAGACTTAAGTGATAAACTCTAAATATCTGCAGGGCTAGCCACAATGTGTAAAATAAGAGGGAGAGAGATGCAGAGACAGAGAGAGAGACAGAGAGAGAAAGAGAGGAAACTGGGGTACCTGCTATTGAGGGCAGCCTGGGGTGGGCGGGGGGGGTGGGGTACATTGGTGGTGGAAATGGGGCACTGGTGGAGGGATGGGTGCTGGTATACTGTATTACCAAGAACCAATTATGAACACCTTTGTAATTGTATGTTTCACGGTGGTATAATAAAAAAATTTAAAAAAAAAAATAGGGCGTAGTCCATTAGACAGACTCAAAAAACAAAACTGAAATTCAGCTCCCAAATTGTGATATATAATCTCCAAGCTGTTAAAAAAATTGACATCTGTTGAAGAATTTTGAAACTAACATTTAAAAAATTTAGTGTTTAAGTGTAATCAATAGATCTGGACAACCTCCATGTCAAGGTAATGTCACCTGAAGTGTCAAGTCAACTAACCTTTTTTATTCTTTCTGGCAAGCCAGATATTTATAAATGATAGGTGAAAACCTAAGGCAGATTCTCCCCCAGCCCCATGCACATTCATAGAGGTGATTCACAGGATGAAGAGCATTTCGATGATAAACATGCATGGGTCACATTACACAAGAACAAAGACAACACGTTTCATGAAAATAAGAAGGCAAGTGGCATAACTGGCTATTCTTACCTGTTTTTGTGGCCCAATTACAAGGAATTTTGGCAAGTGGTCACACGTTTTCTCTCTGGACCAAATGTCTTTGTGCCATTTATCATCACAAGGATTGGGTGAGGAAAAAGACTTTACAATGTAATGAATGCCTGGCTCTGTTCTTGTCAAACGGTTGGAAAGGCAGGATCAACTTCAGCTCCATACACTAGAGCTGAGTTAGACCTTGTTCTGCTTCTCCTGGATTTCCAAATTGTTTCCTTATACAGTGATTTCTTTCTTTCTTTCTTGAAGGCACTTGGATCATGTCAATTCTGCCATCCTTTTCTTTGATGCTTGTTAGGTTCTAACCTGACAGAGGGTTACTACTTTATGTCTGTATACTAAAAGCCTTACTTGTCCAATCCTGGCTGAACATAGCTCCTCTAAAGTGTGCTCTGTCCAATTCTTTCCTATTTTTCCCATTAGAAGGTTTCAAATGCCATCCCTTGAAGTCCACAGATTTGTGCAACCTTTCCTTCTTTTTTCCACATTATGTACTGGTTTTGCAGGTCTGGATAATTTGACCACACCATCTACTAATAGTAGACAGATCAATATTTCCATAAAAACTTCTCTAGCCAGGTCTCCTCAGCCCCATTCACAGTAGCCAGAGCCACTGTGGAGCATCTATCTGTAGTAACAGACTAGATCAAAGTCCCTACAGTGACTCACCACAGTTTCTTGTGAATCTAGCATTCTTCATACAAACAAGTTCAGTTCCAAGTTCAATTTCAGAGCCAAAATGATGTTAAGCATTGTATCTTCCTTTCCACTTTTTATTTTAGGCACTGTGGTTTATAATATTGCTCATCATAGCCTCCCAGGCACACAGTGTTCCAGCGTTACACTCCATCACCAGCATCGATGTCCCTCCACCAGTAGTTCAAGGCCTCCTCATCGCTCTACATCACTGTCTTGGAAAAATCATTAACGCTTTAAAGTTTTCGAAGTTTGGGTCACTTGTTGACCATAGTGTTAACAGGAGTGGCTTTGAGCTATAGTTAGCACACCCTCACTACCAACACTTGCATAAGTTGTTTTTTCAAAAATAAAGCTACACTCCTTAGATCTTATCTCTCCACTTGTTTCCACTTGTAAAATTGTCACAATTTTAGCATAAGCCTGGAACCCAGAGGTGGAAGACATATTTTGTTGAAGTGCCTGCTGACCTGAACTCTGAATGTTTGTGAGGAACAGGCTCTGCATCTCTATGAGTTTGTCTTACCACTCTTTCACAAAGTATGAGTAAAAACACATGCCCACTTTAGTTAGCTCCTAGGTGTATATTTGGGGTAAGTTGGGGGCCACACTGGTGGTACTCAGGGCGTAATCCTGGCTTTGTGCTCATGAGTGACCCTCGTGGTATTGCGGACTTGGACCAAGGTCCTTGGTATAGCTGCATGTAAGGGCAGTGCCATACCATCTCTCTGACTCCTGTATCTTTTCTTTTCTTCTTTTTTTCATTGCATCACTAAGTTGCTCATAATTGTATTTCAGTCACAATGCTCCAACACCCATCCCATCACCATTGTACACTGCCTGCCAATTTATTATATTTTTACACTAGTGATGGGACCGTGCTGGAACATTGTAGGACTGAAATCCAATCATGAACAGCTTTGTAATGGTGTTTCTTATGTGATCTCACTATTTTTAAGATATTTTTACTACTATTTTTTAATGTCAGAATTCTCGTGACATTGCTTTTCCTCTTACTCAGTATGTTCCAAAGCATGTGTCTGCATCAGAAGGTCAATTACTACACCACTGTTCCAGTGAAAACCTCATGTTATAAGAAAACAAATCCAGCTGAAGCAAATAGTGTGATTAATGTTATAACTGATTTACATGTGAACACAAGCTTCCTTGTCGTGAAATCAGTCATGGATGGTTAAAGCCAGTTCATAAACCACATTTTAGGCATCAGTGCTCTGAATTAATTTAGGCATCTATGCCCACCCCATACTTCAACAATACTGTAGGCATACTAATACCAGAATCTATGAATAATTAATTTTATGTACAATAATCTTATATTTAAAAAATTGATAAACATTTATGATTATTTTAGTATATAATAATATATACTATAGACCTTCCCTGCTTTTTCTAAAGAAGTAGTACAGCCCAGTTGTTAAGTAATAAGTTCAGGAGGGAGGCTATGTCTTAAGCAATTTCCTAATTTGGGGACTTTGGCTCATTTATATAGACAATAATTATTCAGACATATTTCACTGGCTTATGGAGAGTCTGAAAGGAGTTATGCATTGGAATGATAAAATCATGTTCTATATGAGAGTCTCTTTAATGCCAACACATATCTTTTCTCATTCAAATTTATCCTTGCAAAACTGCAAACATAGAAACAAATTCAGCATAGATTTGAAAAGAGTTTTCTTTGACACTGACACATAGAACATGGATAAAAAATTTGTTTGGGCTGGCCAAGAAACCTATTATTTTTAGTTCCACTTTACCAGGAAGTTAAGGGAAGCAAATTGTCAAATATGCTAAACTATTTGTTGTTCTAAATATTATTCACTTCACTCGTATTATTTGTTTTCCCGATGTTCACCACCTCGCTCGAAAGGGTACCAGTATTATCTTTCATATGTCCTGTCACACGCTAGTGTAGCCCCAAGGGCATCTGCTCACTCCAGGAACATAAGAGTTACTCAAGCATTCCATCAGGTCATGGAATAGGTCTATAATTATTACTGGTATTTGGGATATCAAATATGACACGGGTAGTTTGCCAGGCTCTGGGCGGTGTGGGTGGGATACTCTTGTAATCACCACCTCTCATCTCCATGCATTTATTGATGAACTGCGCAAAGCCAGTGCTTGTGATCAGCTTTTCACTAAATATTATTATTACTTATAATATTATTGCCATTATTATACTATTATCTAAATACTATTATTAACAATTCAATTTGCATTATTTAAGTTTTTAATGCTTGGCTCTTATAATTGGTTACATTTGTGTACCTCTATTTAGGCAGACTGTATTTATAAATGTACTTTTTCTATGCTCTGAAAGTACTTTCCAGACACCTGTATTATTGCTTTCACTCTCTCTGGCATATTTCCTCTTGATTCTGTTAATCACAGTTTTATTAACAGATGTTTTCACATTTTTATTTTATATTCTGAAAATGTTTATTTAACTTTTCCCACCCTGATTTTCCTCTATATTGTCTGGAATGTTTGAATAACAGCTAACATTTAACTTTATTGATCACCTTCCCATATTCCTCAAGGAACTCTGCTTATCATAGATTATTTATAATCCTCAAAGCAACCTGGGAAATAGATCATATTATGCCTTCTTTAGAGCTGAGGAAGCTGAGATGCAAGGTGTAGTATTTAAGTCTTACTGAAGGTCACAAAGAAGGTTAGTTTTCAAATAATCTGGAATCCAAAGCTGGAGTTGTTTCTATTGTTAAATGGTGTGGTGTGATGGTGATGGTGGAGAGAGACACGGCCACACACATCACATCACACACACACCATCTGGGAACAAGCATTAAGAACATGTATTGTATGTCTTTTGATGCTCATATTTAGTTCTACCACTGCTTAAGAAAATTTAAAAAGTTATAAACTCATGCATTATATCTTTCTAAATTCTCCAATCCAATCATTCCTCCTTGCAACTCAGAAATGACTATATAGACAACGATTTAATGCTTTCAGTGTTTTGTGCTATAGGTATAATGACACTTTGAAAACCTGCTCTGTTAAGATTCCGTTAGGGCAGCTGAGATTAGCTTACCGAGCCACTTCCAGTGAAAGCACATGTTGCTCTTCTCTTCACACAGCTGAGGGGTGCTGCTGGTGATTTTTGCACACAGAATAAATGGTGAGTGTTAGGAAGAGTGCCTCTAAGTAGTCAAAAGGCAGGTGGACAGAAGAAAAAGAAAGCAATGGATAAGACAATAAAGGGGCAGGGTACGCCAATGTACTCCGTAATCAGGTTACACGGAAAGATCTGAACACCACATTTTCCTTTCTAATTACAAATTGCAAATTCATAAATAATTTATATGTTGTAAAAGTTCATGGGGCTTATCCTGAAGCATCACTTTTTTGTAGATTATGAAAATCACTTTAAAAAAAGTAATTATAACGACTTTTACTTTTTACTGTTTTTTTGTCTCTTGCTGAAAAAAAAGCAAAAACAAAACTATTTTTTACTCATTTGCTTCTACACCTTTTGCTGACAAGAATACCGTGGAATTACTAATTTATTAGGTTGATGATCCCCTACTGACCATGTACTTTTCTAGGTAACTAAAACATGCTGAGATCTTTAACAAGTGAAACACTGAACAGCTGGAGCTCATGGTAGACTTCAGCTGCTACCCCCTGATGTCAATCGTCTACTTCTGTCTAATCTCTTTACTTCTAAGGAGAATGACAATTCAAAGGAATTTTTTGTTTATGTTTCCAAAAATTCTTTAGCTGTTTCGTATTTTTGAAATTTCTTCGTTTATTCCATGTTGCTTTGGACATATCCTAAATCCTTTCCAAATCTATACTGCATTGACAGCTGATGACCGCACTTATGGTCCTTTACCCTCAAAGTCATTTCAGTTTCAGATACCATCTAAGTGCACTGATGATGAATTTGAATAGTAAAGGAGGTTAAGTCCTTCATGCCCATCAGCAAAACCCTTCTCAATGCACTATGAGCCATGCACTGTGCCTTGAGGAATACTGGATTCCACTTGTGCCCAGTGCAAAAAGCCAGATAGTCCTCAGCAATGCAGAAAAGATTCCTTGCTTTATGACTGTGGTAGCACTGAGGACTGTTCTCATTCAGAGCTTCTGTAGCACTCATTAGTCTGATTCTTACATGCTCTCTCTCTTATCAAAGTGCCTTGACAAACTCACAGCATTGTTAATCTGTTGCAGGGAGGCAACAGGGCTGTGACTGATACTTCCCTGAGAGCCGTTTTAAATTATCTGGTCACACCCCCACTCTACACCCCCTCTTCCACTCCCTGCCACAATTTATCTCTGCATCCTGCTTCATACCGTATCTGTGTTTAATGAATTGGATTCGATCATTTTTCTCATGAAGTGCTCTCAGAGTAAAATTGATCCCGAAAAAAAGATGATGAATTAGTCTGTAGCTCTGAATGACTTCATGGATGACCCTACACTTCCCATATAGTGACACGTTTTGCATATGGTTTTAAAGTTATCCCACAGATTCAACCCAGTAAAGAAATATAATTTTATACTCTAATTTATTTTCACATCTAGCTCGGCTCTTCACCGCTACCTGTCCTAATGCAAGGTGCCCTCCCAATGGAAAACCAGCAGGACAGTTCTACTGTTCAAGAAGTGGAGACATTTACTTACATCGGCAACCATTCGCCCATCTGCCTGTTGTCCGTCATCTACAAGCTGTTTACACGAGTCATCCTGGAACAGGATTAGCAGAACACTAGATGAAGGACAACCATGCGAGCAAGCAGGCTTCCGGAAAGGATTCAGCACAATCGACCATATCCACACAGTAACCGCCCATTGAGGTTTGTAGGGAGTACAAGATGCCGCTCTGTCTCAATGCTCATTGATTTACAGAAAGCCTTTGATTCTGTGGAGACTGTAAGCAGTCATCGAAGCTCCTAGCCAAACAGGGTGTTCAAACCCACAACATCAAGATCCTTCGTGAGCTGTATTACGTTGATTCACCACCCAGGATCTCACCATTCTACAAAGAAGTGATCATTGATGTGAAAAAGAGGGGTCCGACAGGGTGATACCATTTCACCAAAACCTCTTCAGCGCCACCCTCGAGAACATCATGCGACAATTAGAATGGGGAAGGAATGGGAGTGAAGATAGATGGGCAACTACACTTACCACCACTCGGCTGATGACATATGTTCCAATAACACCAAACATTAGCCAAGCGGCACAAATGCTGGCTGACTTTGACCGAGAATGTGGAAAGATAGGTCTACAGCTGAATCTAAAGAAAACTATGTTTATGAAAAATGAACTAGTTCCTGAGGCCCCATTCACTCCCAATGGAACAAACATCTCTGAATGCAGCAGTTAGTGTGTACCTAGGTCGAGAAGTCAACATGATGAACGACCTAAAACCTGAGCTGCACAGGAGGAAGAGAGCGGCATGGAATGCCTTCAAAGGCATCAGGAAATAGCTAAAAGGACAAAGAACCTCCGGCCCGGGCACATCTTTGACTCCACCGCTTCTCCTTGCATTAACATACGCCTCAGAGACCTGGGCCCTACGAAAGCAGGATGAGAATGCTATTCGGGTCTCCCAAGAGAGGAATCGAAAAGAGCTATGCTTGGAATATCACGCTCACTCCAAGTGAGAGAAGGAATCCGGAGTTCTGACCTCCGGTCGCTATTCCAGAATCAGGGATGCTGTCTCGCTTGCCAAGGCATCGAAAAATCAGATGGGCTGGACATGTAATGCGCATTTGGAGACAACCGCTGGACTAGAGCCGTTACCGACTGGATCCCACGGGATGTCAAAAGATCACGTGGCCGCCCACCTACAAGATGGTCAGGACTTCCTTGTTAAGACCCTGAAGGAACTGTTTGAGGCTCTCTCATATTCCTGAATCAACCAGATGCCATTGGGCTACATTGGCACGTGATAGGGTCCAATGGAAATGTTACTGGCGCCCCGCCGAAAGCAAATCGATGAATAACGGGATTCAAGGATCAAGTGATCAAGTGATCAGCCCATCATGCCCGCTCGCAAGCCGCTTAGGGGGCTGCGCTGGGTTCATCAGTAAATGCTTTATTTGAGGTGACTACAAGAGAGCAGCCTCCCGCATGGCAAGCCTGGCAAGCTGCTCGTGTCATATTTAATATGTCAACTACGCAACAATTATATTAGGTCATTCCCATGACCTAATATAACGAGTTTGAGGCTCTTATGTTCCTGTAGCAAGCCGATGCCCTTGGCTCTACTTAGCATGAGACAGGACATATGGAAATATTACTGGTGCCTGCTCTAGCAAATACGATGAACGGAAGATAGTAATAGTGGATAGTGACACTTCAATTAGTAGGCCGGTCTAATACAATATTTTTAACTTATCATGCAGCATTAAATTTATCAGATGCTATTATAGAATATACACACAAATTTCAGTTTCTTTTTTGTGTCATGCTGGACTCAAGTACACAAATTTACTTGTTTTATGATAATTTTGATTCAAAAGTATGAAAAAATCTTTAATTTTTATTTCTATTTTAGGAAACTGTAAGCAATTTTTCAATGATTAAACATGAATAAGAGCTTTTGTGTATGTATGTGTGTATTGACATTTACAAGATCATATGCAAATGATTAACAGCGGAAGAAAATATGACTTCTGCCACTCATTTCTAGATGTCAAACATCTCACAGCCACATATAATCAGTAAGAAGGTGATGGTGATTGTGATTCATTGTAAACTAAAGAATTAAAAATCACAAGGAATTATATATCTATTTGGGAAGCAATGCTGAAAGGTTTAGCTACTGCTTTGAGTTTAAAGGGAAAAATGCAACATAGAAATCTTTAAAATCAAACTGCAATTAGGGGAAATATGTATAAGATAATGTCTGAGTTCTACCATCTGTGAAGTGGACAAAAACTTTCTGGCTATTTCACTGGAAAGGCTAAAAGATGAAATGGAAATGAAAGATGCGCAATTACAGGAACTCTTTTTTCTCCAGCTGTGGGAATAATTACAGATTGGTGTTCTTTAACCTTTATATCTCACCTTAAACATATTCTATCACTCTTTCTTTGAAAGTCTCACTTTTTTAACAATCAAAGTTATTCAGTTTCTTTCTCCTTCTGATTCTAATTTCCCAGCCCCTCCTTGCTACCCTGAAAAAAATAAAAGCTTCCACCATCTTTATTGGGTAAAATATTCAATTTTTAAAATATATTAAAAAGATCACTTTTCTGCATTACAACCTACATCTGTTGCTCCTTGTGATGCATCAAACCCATGTAAAATATCATCAGCTTTTGGGAAGCTTTTAAAGCACTCTCCCCAACAGACAGGTTTTCATTGCATTCCTACTCATCTCTAAGATACAAATGCATCACTTTTGTTGTGATTTATGCATGCATGACACACACACACCCACATACACATACCTCTGCCTTTACTTTTAGTCATTCGTCATATTTTAATGACAGTGGTTACGTTAGATTCTAGGTTCGGAATGAGGCTCTATGAAGTGACCCTCATTATGCTTGCATAAGCTGACCTGTGCTAGGCACCCAGATCTGTGATTTTGTATGGCTCACTTGCTAATTAAAGAGGCATGGTATAAGGTAACAAAAGGGGTAAAGATGGGAATAACTATGAAAACACATTTATAGCATCATTTTGTTCACACAGTGATGAGCTATTAATCACTTTTAAGTTTCATGAAGTTCTTTCTTATGGTATAAGTATTATAGAAGTACATGTGGAATAAATGCACTGAATATCTGTGTTTATACTTCTGAAATAACAGATATCACTGAAATTTCTTTTTACATAGTTGATAGTTAAAATCAGTTTATTTCCCTGGGCTGGATGTACAGTGGGTTAGGGTGTTTGCTGGCTAGCCAACCCAGGTTCAATCACCGCATTCCATATGGTCCCCAGGCACCACCAAAGAATTCTTAGTGCAGAGCCAGGAGCAATCCTGAGCATCACTGAATGTGTGCCCCCAAAAGTAAAAAAAAATATTATAAAAAGAAATAAAGAAAAGGGAATGGATTATTTTCCTACCTAGAACACTACCTCTTGGTGCCATTGTAACTATAGTATAGCGATGAAATGAAAATGTGAACTGCTTTACCACACCATATCTATGAATCAAAAACATGAGTTGTTACCCATTTCTTTTCAAAATGGGATAGATGTCCCTGACTCCCTTTCCCTGCTCTCATAATCTATAATTTTTGTGTCACTTCTTGTTTATTCCTCCCAATATACATGTCCTTAGAACCAGGATAACTTAGTTGTGTGCATTGTAATATAGCTGTGACTTGTTTGTGCTTCCACAAGAGTTTTCATTCTCTCATTTCAAAGTGGATAACAGAAGATTTCACAGCTAGACTCAACAAAAGACAGGAAAGCTTGAAGGTTAGCACTCTGTGCTGGACTTTCCTACTTCTTATTTTTTTAAATAAAAGAGCCATGATTTACAAAGTACTGTTAGCTGTGTTTTGGGCCTACAGTAATTCAACACCAAATCCCTCCAACAGTGTCAACTTCCATACACCACTAATTTCAGGATTTTCTCTCTATCCAAAGGCTCCACCCCACCTGTTAGCTTCTGACAGGTAAACCATCTCATGCCAGAGACACCACAAAGAATGAGGAACAAAGAGCTCTTTCCTTGGTCACCCAGGCAAGAAGAACTCCACAACCCGCCCCTGGCATGTTTGTTGATAGTAAGACTCTGGAGTGACTGAGGGAAGATTAGGACTGAGGTAACTTGACAGCTTGAGAGCTTAAAAGCATCGGGATAGGGAAATGTATAAGGCTCTGACCTTCTGACTGCCTTCATGTTGTGGTTGGGTTTCTATAATGAGAGTTTACAAAGAAAAAGAGGAAACTTTGCTTTCAAGCTTCCCTGCAATTATTCGATCAAAACAAAAGGATATGAATTAATAGGTACCTGTGAATATGATTTCAAGTCTTACACACTAGGGGACTAATCCGAGGAGAGAAACTCGGGGACAGAATTTCAATGTGTCTTCTGGCACATATTGTCATATTACAACTTTGAAAGAAGCAGTTTCAGGAAGGAACCACAGTCATTCTGTGGTTCTTGCTATGGAGTCCAAAGACAGATATTCATATTGCACTTTTTAATTAGGTGACAAAGCGCTTCACATACATGGTAGCTGGGTGCTAACAAAATTTACATAAGGCTCCAAAGGAAATTAATAGATGTGAAGATTATCATTTTACACATTTTCTTTTATTTGTGGTAATAGAAAAGTGTGAATTGAAAATTCTAAAGAAAAGGTACAGTTGATTTACTTTTTTTAAAAAATGTAAAATACAATTGAAAAAAAAAGTCATGTTCAAAATACCAAAAGTTTCCTGAACAATTTGATGATATAGAACAATGACAGAGACACATAATATTAATCTGTCTTAACTGTAGAGCTGTGATGAATGCTATAAAGTATTTAATTAGTGCTGCTATGCATTTTGTAAAAATTAAATTCCCAAGGAACAAAAACAAGATCATAAAGCTTGTGACTTTTTTTGTTTGTTATAAACATGAATGTGAGAGAAGAGATCACCACCTGGGAAAGTATTTGAAACAATGCTGCACTTCATCTATCTGCTTTCACCATATGTGCTCTTAGGAAGTTTGTTTGATTTGTAAAGTGATCAGATTTTGTATCAATAATTCTTACATTTCTAAAATGATCTTTGGACTCCCCCAAACTCCCTCTTGAACTAACTGCTGTTCTACTTTTCTGCTTGTTTTCCTTTACAGATGCCTTTGAGAATATATGGTATTTACTTAATGGAAGTGCCTGCCATTATGAATAATTTTTCATTCAAAAAATAAATCATATAAAATACTATAAATTTCACATGAGCAAAGTTGTAGTCTCGTAAAAAACAACTTGTTCTTGACTGTTACTTACATAATCATATGCTGTTTTAAAATTTTATATTAAAATTCACAAACATTATACCAACAAGAATGGTAAATTCTATAAAACTTTTTTAATAATAATAAAGTATTTATTAAGAAGTTCCTAGGAATTTTTCTTTTGATTTTTTAAAATTAAAATGTGTAGTACTAATAAAAGTTCTATGTCTATCTATATTCATATGTATTCCAAAGTTACATAGGTTTTGTTCTATTTTCTATTTCTAATTTTCACTTGTACCCTAAACAACAGTGCCTTTGATTTACAAACATTCAACCAATATTAGAGTCATTCTATTGATAGTTGAGAGCATCTTAGGTTATGGCCTCTCCTCAATATGTGCAATGTACCTGGCTTCAATCCCTGCCACCACATATTGCCTCTCTGAGTCCCACCGGAACTGATCCCTGAGCATAGAATTATGATACCAATATCCAAGGTCAAGTGAAACATACATCAGGAGGTCCTGTCAAAAGGTGGAAATTATCACAAACGTGGGAGTCAGAGGCCAGGTAAGACAGAAAATGGAACAGTGTACTAACAATTGTGAGGGTACTAATGCCAACCTAGAACTGAGCATTAAATAGAGGCAAAAGGATACACATGACAACCCTTTAATGTATGTTCTGTAATCCATAGTCTGGAGAGGAAGGAAAAGAGAAAGATAGAGAAATGGAAAAAGAAATAAAGAACCTGCCATGGAGGAGGGCTGGGGGGGAGGGGGAGGGAACCGGGACGTTGGTGGTGGGAGATGGGCACTGGTGGCGGGATGGGTGCTGCTACACTGTATGACCAAAACCCAAATATGAACTTTTTTAATTGTATATCTTTGTAATTGTAAAAATAAAAAAATTTAAAAAATGCAAATAAATAAATGTAATGAGCCTAAAATTATCAATCACTTTATAAACCACAGTTTTTTTAATTAAA
>JAJIBD010033041.1:0-17689 GCA_021461705.1 Cryptotis parvus | reverse complement strand
CGTCCTCCAAGGCAGGATCTCCTTCCCCATCCCTGAGGGACCAAGCCACGTCATGAACCAAGAACCCGTCACAAAAATTCTGTTGGGAGGTCAACAGGTTCCCCAAACGAGTAGGGGTTTGGCAGTCTCCTGGCTGGGTTATGGACTGATGACCATTCCCCACTCGATGGACAGAGAAAGCAGCCACAAACCACACTTGTATCCACTTGTCTTCCGTTGCATCGACTTGCTCAAGCAGGCACCAGTGACGTCTCCATATGTCTGTCTCATGCAAGTGTAGCCCAAGGGCACCTGCTTGCTCCAGGAACATAAAAGAGCCTCAAACCATCCCACAGAAGGAGGGGGGCTCTTCTGCTGGGTGGAGCTCTGATGAGCTGGGGAGTCGGTTGTGGAAAATGGCGGCCCTCATGGGTGGAGGGGTTCCTCGGCTTCTTGCTAGGCTCTGCTGGGGTGGCGGCCAGGGCTAGAACCTGCCTTCCTCCCGGCACCTCATTATCAGCTGGGCACAGAAGAGGCCGGTAGCAGCTCTGCCCGTGTGTCTCACAGACCACAGACAGCAAGAAAAATCTGAATTTTCAGATTTTACTTCTCACCACTCATGCCTCCTAACCACACACACACACACACACACACACACACACTCAATCACTTCACTTGATCACTTGAATCCGTTATTCATCGATTTGCTCGAGCGGGCGCCAGTAACATTTCCATTGTTACTACAATGGAAGTTGTACCCACACACACACACACTCTCTTTATACAAGTCTGCTAGAGACAGATACTTCACAAGTTAGGGAAGGGAGTTAAAAGAGTCAATGAACTTCCATTCCCAACCTCACGGAGTTGGGCTTAAAACCATGCCCACCCCAAGGACCAGGAAGGAACCCTGAGGTTTTAGGCACCCAGGAAAGAAAGAAACAACAGCTTCATTTCATTGACAACTTAATCCTCCCAGGCTAGCGTCCTTGCACCTGAATTTCTTCCTCTGCTGGAAGAAGGATAATGAACTCAAGAGCAGACTGCTTGAATCAGATGTGGAAAAGGGGGACCCCCTGGTAGGGGGACGCTGTAGGAAGAGGCTTAGGGGGTGACTCTAGAAATAGAGCATCAGCTCACCCCCTACAGCACTTGACTCTCTCAAGAGACACACACCAGGCCCCAGCTGCTCCCTCTTCAAAATACAAAGCATTTTATCAATGTCAGTAGAGTCTTTTAATATTCTCCTTCTGCTCGGGGAGAGTTTCCCCACGTCCCAAGCCTCCCCACCAAAGCATGGAGACAAATGGTTCTTAATAAGCGTGCAATCCCCCCCATGGATTTTACCAAGCACGGCTTTAAGCCCTGGCAAAATTATTATTATTATTATTATTTTTTGCACTTGGTGGAGCTTAATTTTGAATAAGCAACGTGCTACAGGAAATATAAGTATATATCATGGAGTTAATCTCTTTCATGATCCTATTTTAAGCAAAATTAAGTAGAACTAAAGTCCAGATTAACTAGGAGGGGAGAGGTGGATTTATCTTCAGGGCTGTTGTTAGGCACTAAAGAGGATTTTGGATGGTTTATGAGACACTTAATACCCAATTCTGCTCGTCAAAGTGTTCTCAGCACATAGTCTTATGCTCAATTCTCCTTTTCCGGACCTATAGATCCTTCCTTGAGCCGAATTGGACTGCGGGAAAAACAAATTCGAAATCAAGGGTCCCAGAGGCCGATGCCAACGTGTGTCTTTGCACCGTTAAATGTGTGTGATGACATTATTGGTTGTCCACAGGCTCCAAAAGGTTTGCAGTGGGCGGAAATCTCGCCCACCCACCTAGAGTCCAATAATTCAGGAAAATGGGATTGTCCACGCTCTTTGAGGCTTGGAGAATCCCTGAGGTATATTTGCGAGCGGGAACCCCCGACAGGCGAGCCCTTGCTCACATTGAGATGCTACACAGGGAAGACCAAGAAGAGTCAGGAGATGGAGTCACTAGTTGGGGATTTGGATTGATGCAAGCACCTGGCGTGTTCAGATTACATCTAACTCTGTGCTCACCGGGGCTAGTCCTGGTGAGCCTCAGGGACCATAACTGTAATTCTCGGGGATCAAGCCACGGAGAGCCCCTTGCAAGCAGGCTCCTAAAACTTGCTACAGCCTTCTCTCTGGCCCCCACGTGAATATCAAGCAAGGCGAACCTCTCCTCAGCCATGGAGCACTTTCCTGCTTAAAAGCCAACAGATGATGCTCGTTTTGTTTTGAGATTTGTGGCTCAAGGACCCTCTGGCTCTGCACTCAGAATTTACTCCTGGGGGGGTGCTCAGGGGACCCTATGGGATGCTGGGCATGGAACCAGGTTGGTCACGTGCAGAAATGCCCTCCCCTGCTGTGCTATCACTCTGGCCTTATGGTGCAACTTTTACTCTCTCTCTCTCTCTCTCTCTACTCTCTCTCTCTGTCTCTCTCTCTGTCTCTCTCATGCCCAGGCACTGAAAGATTCTCATAAGGCATCTCTTCCTCTACTTCCCAGCACGCAGTTCTGGTCCAGAGTGATCATTTTCCAATAATCTTTTGGAATAATCCCTTCTCCATCAAACTACCCTCGGCGCTAACTCCACTCTGGCTTAGGCACCGCTACAACCATGAATCAAACCCTCAGCCCTTGCTTGCTATAAGCACCCTTTGTTAACATAAATGCAAGAGCGTTTATGAAATGCTTCAGAACAAGGAGAAAGTGCCCGCCATGTGGCGTTGTCAAGTATCTCTTTCTCAGGGCACACACCGCGGTTGTCAGTGACCAGATGCCGAAAGGTTAAATCTAGCAGATCAATCATCACAAAATTAACTTATTGATTTTTGACGATTCCATTTTCCATTCTTTAAGGTTTCTTGGGGCAGATAATGTGAAATCCATTTGTGATATGCTTGGACTGGGGTGGAAACATGGAGTCAGTTCTATGGGTCACTGGAAGTGGGCAAGGGTGAGTGAGCAGTTTTCGCACGCACCTCGTCTCCATGGTCTACAACTTTGTAGACTGTGAACAACCTAATGAAGTAAACAGTACCTTCAACGTATCCCTTGTATCACTGTTTTCCGTTCAAAATGCAAATCTATTGGCTCGAGCAGGCACCAGTAACATCTATATGTCCCTGTCTCGCGCGACTATAGAAAAAGTAGAGCCCAAAGGGCATCTGCTTGCTCCAGGAACATAAAGGCACAAACCATTCATGAGTCATGGGAATGGGTCTATCATTGTTACTGATATCTGGCATATCCGTGACAGGGAGGGGCCACCAGAGGCCTACCGTGTGGGTGGAACATCTCTCTTGTAAAATCGCCTTCTCATCTCGTGCATTTACGTGATGAACCACAATGGGGAGAGATCAGCTCTTCTGCTGGGTGGTGCTCTGATGAGAGTGTGAGTCACAGGTGTGGAAAATGGCGGCCTCGCCAATTGTCAGGGGTTCCTCTGGCTTCTTGCGAGGCTCTGCTGGGGTGGCGGCCAAGGGCTAGAGCCACCTTCCTCTGGGTGCCTCGTGATCAGCTGGGCACAGGGAGAGCAGTATTAGCTCTGCCCGATATTGTGTGAGTCTCTGGATCAGAGCATACCTGGAGCTTGGAAATAGACTGATGTAGGGGTGGGATTCACGGCGGCCAGGGCCGTGATCAACAACTGCACTGCGTGGAGCTCTGACGGGACTATGAGTAATGAATTCAGTTTTCACATTCCACCATTTTGCGTAGACTCAAAAATCTATACAGTCTTATTAGTTGGAACCAGCGAGATGCATTTTGGGTCACACCCAGCAATGCTCAGGGAGCTCCTCCTGGCTCTGCACTCAGGAATTACTCTGGGGTGCTCAGGGACCCTATGGGATGCCAAGGATGGAACCTGGGTCACTCAGAGAAATTACAAGGCAAACGCCCTCCCCCCACTGTGCTATCCTGCTTCCCACTCCAGTTATTCTGTTTCTAATCCTATTTGATTGTTGTTCCTAACGCAGAGGCAAGAACCAAGATTCCTGAGGTCCCTGCACCCATCCCGTCCTCAGGATTGTTCCCAATCCTGCAGGCTTTGGGTCCCAAGATGGAAAACATCCATGAGAATCATCAAAATTATTTCGTGAATGATCCAAGGCATTGGAAAACATCAGGAGGGTACTGTAAGGAAGATCACTTGATCAGCGGAATCCCGTTATTCATTGATATGCTCGGCGGGCGCCAGTAACATTTCCATTGGACCCTATCACGTGCCAATGTAGGCCCAATGGCATCTGGTTGATTGAGAACAAATGAGGTCTCAAACCTACGCTCAGGGTCTTGACAAGGAAGTCTAACGCATCTTATAAGATGTTCTATTATTTTTGCCCAATGTTCCTTCTCTCCCTACACAGAACCCCTTCTCTTGGTTTCAGTCATTGAAGCAGAATAACAAGAGCAAAGAAGAAATCTATGAGGCAGGAAGCCGTGAGAAGTGATACAAAGCTTCTGCTTAACTCCCAAAGAAAACTATTTTTGGGTGAGTGCCTCTTGTTCAAATTTCTGTGTCGGTTTAAAAGCATGAATCATATTATTTTTTTCGGAATGGGAATGTAAAATGCTTTTTGATGTAGAGGTGTAGACCAAAACAGCGATTTTCCCTTTTAATGGCAGAATAATGGAGCGTTACGATGCACATTCAATAATTGTGGGGTTTCCCTGCATACTTGGATATTTAAGAGGTACATGGTTCTCTTGAACTTTCTCATCTACAAAGTGGGGAAAAAAAAGTAATTCCCGCCTTGACAGCTACAGCAAATCACAGATACAATAATAATGAAACTCTATCAAGCACAATGAGTTGGAGAGGAAATAGCAAAACACTCAGCACATTTGCATGAAATGAGTGGTACTTATCTACTGCAGTTTATTGCTAGCTGGTCTGGCTCCCACAAGCTGGAAACATCAAATGTCATTTTATTAAGAGTAGAAGATCTTTTAGGTTACTCACCATGTTTGTTTAGGGAGGAAAGGTTAGCACTTGGGAACTTGAATACCTAGCAAATGTTAGGTAATTGAAATTCTTTTAATTGAGAGGGTCTCCAAGTCTGAATCCCTGTCACCTGCTTTTCCTCTCTAATTTCATAGCAGAGTTTACATCAAGAAAACAAGGTTCCATAATTATATATTCCCAATATATCTATCTTGTGATGCAAAATATCAAGGTCAGGCAAATCATGGATCAGGAGGATCACTATTCCCACGGAGGTCAAAAAGATCACGTGGCACGCCCACCTCCCTACAAGGTGGTCAGACTTCTCTGTCAAGACCCTGAAGGAACAGTTTTGAGGCTCTTCATGTTCACTCCAATCAACCAGATATGGGCGGTAAGGGCTCCATTGGCACGTATTGGGTCCAATGGAAATGTTACTGCTTGGCGCCTGCTCGAGCAAATTGATGAATAACAGGGATTCAAGTGATCAAATGAAGTGATCAAGAAAAGTGGAATCTACCAAGGCGGTTGGGAATTGAGGTTCGGTAGGACAGAGAGGGAACAAGTGTGTTAGCGATTTTGTAAGTAATCATACCAGCCTAGAACTAGCATTGACTACAGACAAAGTTACACATGATAACCTCTAAATGTATGTGCAAGCCACAATGTGTAAGAGAAGGAAGAGAAGAGAAGAAAGACAAAGAGAGAGAGAAGAGAGAGAGAGGCAAAGTGAATGTCATAGAGGCAGGCAGGGGTGAGAGAGAGGGAATCAAGGGACATTAGTGGTGGGAAATGGGCACTTGGTGGAGAAGACCCAGTGCTGGATCATGTATACCATGAAACCCAACCATGAACAGTTTTGTAATTGTATATCTCATGTTGGTATAATAAAATAATTTTTAAAAGAAAACAAAAGGTTTCTCCTGATGTTTTGCCTGGCCTTGGATATTGGTATCATGCTATCTTTTTAAAGAACATAAGAGCTAAAAAATCATTATGTAGGTCATGGGAAAAAGTCGGCGGGAGCATATTAAAACAAAAAAGCGTTTATTGATGAACCTGCGGCCGAGCGGCGAAGATGGGCTGGTCGGTTGGGTGGAGTTAAGAAGAGAGGAGTCCGGATCATGGAAGAAATGGTACCATGGAGTGGGTGGGGAGTCGTCGGCTTGTTTGGCGGGTTGACGGCGGGGTGGTGGGCCAGGAAGGTAGAACCCACCAGCCCGACGCCTCATGAACGACGGGGCACGAAACAAGGAACAGCTCTGCCATGTCTGGAGTCTGGACCAACATACCCACAAATAAATGCAGTCATTCTATATCTGTCCCTTTTCCCTCCTGGCTAGTTTCATCAAGCATGATCCTCTCCATGTTCGTCCATTTCTAGGCAAATTTCATCCACTTTGCTGTTTCCTGACAGCTCGTGATTCCATTGTGAGATGTCTTATCTTGACACTGCCTGCCTGAGAGCTTGACCCCCAGCTAGCTGGCTTCTTAAACTCCACTTGCCGTTCACATTACTGGCTGGTTTTCTTTGTGACTCTTAGAACTTGCACTTTTTCAGGACCTAACATTTGAGGTGGTAGTCCGGGATTAATGAGACTTTTCAGCATTATAATTTATAAATATTATAGATATAGACATTACTTATTATAGATTTATATACTAAAATTTTATTAGTTTATTAAATCCAAACTATATAATATTTCATAATAAATATACTATATTGTAGTCTAAATTATATGGTTTTTAAATATAAATCTTATACATATTTAAAATTTAATAAAATATTGATATATGAATTATATAATTTCTTAACTATAAATATTTTAAATATTTATATCTAATAAACATAGTCACTAATATGGTTTACTATACAATTTTTCAGCATGTAGATTTATGTATGCTTGTCGTTATATATTGTATATTTTTATATATAAAGTTCTACCGTTAACAATAAATTACAGTCCCTCAGTTAAAATTAGGAGGGACAAAACACTCTAAAATGGAGTGAAGAGTTTCTGAAACAAAACAGAAAGAAGAAGGAAGAAGAGGAAGAGGAAGAGGGAGAGGAAAGAGGAGGGAGAAGAGAAAGAGGAGAGGAAAAGAAGAAGATGGGTAGGAGTTAGAGAGAGGAAGAAGAGGAGGGAAGAAAGGAAGAAGAGGAAGAAAAGAAGGAAGAGGAGGAAGAAAGAGGAGGAAGAGGAGGAGAAAAAGTAAGAGAAAAAGGAGAGGAAGAAGAGGAAGGAAGAAGGGGGAGGGAGAGAAGGGAAGAGGAGGAAGAAAGAAAGAAGAGGAGGAAGAAAGGAAGAGAGGAGGAAGAAGAGGAAGGAGAAAGGAGGAGGAGGGGAGAGAAGAGGAGGAAGAAGAGAGGAGGAAGAGGAGAAGAGAAAGAGGAAGGAGGAGAGGAAGGAGAGGAAAAGAGGAGGAAGAGAAGGGAAGAGGAGGAGAAGAAAGGAAGAAGAAAGGGAAGAAGAGGAAGGAGAGGAGGAAGAGGAAGAAGAGGAAGGAAAGAAGGAAGAGGAGGAGGAGGAAGTAGGAGGAAGAAGAGGAGAGAAGAGGAAGGAGAAGAAGGAGAGAAGAAAGAGGAGGGAAGAGGAGGAAGAGGAGGAGGAGAAAAGGAAGGAGGGAGGGGAGGAAGAAGAAGGGAAGAGGGAGGAAGAGGAGGAAGAAGAGAGGAAGAAGGAGGAAGGAGAAGAAGAGGAGGAGGAAGAGGGAGGAGGAGGAGGAGGAAGAGGAGGAAAGGAGGAGGGAAGGGAGAGGGGAGGAGGAGAGAGGAGGGAGGGGGAGGGAGAGAGGAAGAGAGGAGGAGGAGGAGGAGGAAGAAGAAGAAGAAGAGGAGGAGGAGGGAAGAGGAGGGAAGAGGAGGAAGAGAAGAGGAGGAAAGAGGGAAGAGAAGGAAAAGGAGAAGAAGAAGAGGAAAGGAGAAGGAGAAGAAGAAGGAGGAGGAGGAAAAGAGGAAGAGGAGGAGGAAGAGGAGGAGAAGGAAGGAGAGAGGAGGAGGAGAAGGGAGGAGGAAGAGGAAAACAGTCCTCGCTATTTGGTCAAATTCGTAATCCCTCAGACCCGTCCCATATTTTAATAACTAAAAGTTGGAGCCCGATTCGATGATTCCCAGCTCCACTTCACTACTGTCATTTGTTTTACAACGCAGTGCTCCCAGACAGATCAATAGCCCTGCAACTGGAATCCACCCTGGGACTCAAAATTAGGGTCACCCAGGAGGGAGGTGATCAACTCTTCCCTGCCTGGACAAGGACCCAGGAAGACAGATGATGGAACCGTGGTCACTCCAGATGGTGGAAAAGCAGCGATTAAGAACCAATCAGATTTATCTTCAGCACGATTTATGTCATTTCAGCCTAACTTCACTCACAGAGCATAGCCCTCTTGCTGGACAAATTTGCAAATAGGTGGCCTTCATAGGGGTGAGGGCTTCCTCAGAGCTTCTTGCTTCTGACCACTGGAGACAGAGCTGCTCCTAGTCTCAGTGCTTAGCGGATCACGAAAGCGCCCGGGAGGAAAGCGGGTTCTAGCCCTGGCCAGTCTCCCAGCAAATCTAGCAAAGTTGATCCCCATATTATCATTTACCTCCACCCCACCACACAGCAAGCGACTTGGGGACTCTGGGTTAGGGATTTCACCCACTAGAGATTGTCTAGAGTCCTGGGCCCTAGAAAGCAGGATGAGAATACTATTGAGGTCTCCCAGAGGGAACTAGAAGAGCTATGCTTGGAATATCACGCCTCACTCAAGTGAGTGAGAGGAATCGGAGTTCTGGCCTCCGTACGACTGTTCCGAATCAGGGGCGCTGTCTCGTTTGCCAAAGGCATCGAAAGTCAGATGGGCTGGACATGAGAATGTGATTTGGAGACAACCTCTGGACTAAAACCGTTACCGACTGAATCCCGCGGGATCTCAAGACCGCAGTGGCTACCCACCTAAAGATGGTCAGACTTCTTTGTCAAGACCCTGGAAGGAATGGTTTGAGGCTCATTCATTCCTGGATCAGCCAGTCGCCATTGGGCTACATTGCACGTGATGGGGTTTAATGGAAATGTTACTGGCGCTCAGCTCGAGTAAATCGGCGAATAACGGGATTTAAGTGAAGTAATAAAGTGAAGAGCTTAGCCCAGTAATTTACCTGCAATAACTAAAGCTGCAGAGACAATAATAATGGAGTTGAAGGCACCCCCAACTGATACCCAAAAGCTACACCTTCTGTAAAGCACACTAACACCTCAATTCACCACCTATTTGAAGCTATACGTTAAGCTCCTTTAATAATCCTTTAATATCATTACCAAGCCGTTAATGTCATATACTATGTCCTTGCACCCTGAACCTGAGGCCCATCTTAATTCTGGTCAAATCCCACCTTTAGGCTGATGTTTTGTTCTTGGCGTGGGTGGGGAGGCAAGTAGGGTAATATTGGCGTAGACCCACTTAGGAGCAAGCCTCAGTTCATTAAAATAGTCCCCATGGCCTTAATAATTTATGAGGTGATTAATCCTGACTTCAACAACTATTGACTCGGCGTTCCGTTCCTAGGAGGACATGGATGGGTTTAGCTTATGGGACATAGGAAACTTGTTATGTATTAACTCATCAGTCTTTAACATAAAAATACTTTCCTGTGACCAGAAGAACAGATAAGAGGGCTGGGCTTCATAGTCCAACAGGGAGGGCGTTTGTCTTGCATGCTACTGACCTAGGTTCCATCCCCCGACATCCCATAGAAGTCCCGAGCACACCAGGAGTAATTCCTGAGTGCAGAGCCAGGAGCAACCCCTGAGCATCGCTGGGTGTGGACCAAAAGGAACAGGATTGCATCGTCCCATGCGACTCTGGATGATGTCTGTGTACAAATGAAATTTGTTTGTTGTTGTTGTTGGTATTTTAGGGGCTGGTGATATTCGTAGCTTACTCCTGGCTCTGTGCTCAGGAATTACCACTGGTGGGTACTCAGGGGACTGGGATGCTTGAGGGTCAAACCTGATCAGCCAGGAGCCAGGGGTATCTCTGACCCCCCCTCATCACAACCACTATTTATTCGCCTTCCTCTTCCTCTCTGAGAGCAAATCCGCTAATCTGCTTACTCCTATCAAACTTGGTGCTTCCTTTTTAAAAATCTGATTTTCCTTCGCTTTAAATACAGAAGCTTAGGCGGGAAGCGGCATCTTTGTAATCATCATTCTCAGCGTGGACCGTGGCATCTGCGTGTCTCAGGACGGAAGCCAATGATTAATGAAGCTATAGACTCAGGGAGGAAAGAGCAAATAGAAGAAATCCTGCACCCCAAGGACAGACTTTTAGCTCCCAGGTATATTTGAAGGGGTGGGTTTAATTTGATCCTCCGATTGATTCTCCCAGCAGCACAACTCAATTAACTGGTTTATTTACTGTTCATAGACTTGGCCTTCAGGTGAGAATGTGAGGAGGCGAGTGAGAAAAAAACCATGGATAAATTATGTTTCGAGAATGCATGTGCCCTTAACGCACACAACAAAAAACACACATTCGAGGGACACACACATATATTCACAGTCACACATACATATTTCTCTGTCTCTGGGCACTGAGTCAATGAATTTCTCACTTATTCCTGCATCATCATAGAGAAATCTTTTGCCTTGTGCACCTTTAACAGAGATTGTAATGATCACTATACTATCACTAGCTTCCCATTAATCATCTATTTGCTAGAGGTGGGCACCAGTAATATCTCCATATGTCCTGCCTCATACTAGTAGGGCAAAAGGCATCCGCTTGCTCCAGGAACATAAGAGCCTCAGACCATTATATTAGGTCACGGGGAATGACCTAATATAAATATTACTGATTACTTGGCATATCAAATACAACTACGGGCTAGCTTGGCGGGGGGCCGTGTGGGTGGCATACTGTAGTCACCTCTAAATAAAGCATTTATTGATGTAACTGCCCAAAGGCCGTAGCGGCCCAGCGTGAGCTGGGCTGTGATAGTCTGGTCTGCTGGGTGGACTTTGATGAGGGTAAGTCCGGGATCTGGAAAATGGCGGCCCCATGGAGTGGGGTCAGGTGGCTTGTTGTGAGGCTCTGCTGGGGTGGCGGCCAGGGCTGGAACTCGCCATGCCTCCCTGGGCAGCTCGTGATCACCTGGGCACAGGGAGGCCAGTAGCAGCTCTGCCAGTGTTTCTGAATCGGGAGTACATATATTCGAGAGTGTGTATTACACTGTATTTTGTGTTCACACATGATCATAATATATATGTGTATATAATAGTTATCTAGATGGCCACGTTGCAGAATGGAAAAATGAATGATGAAAGAATAGATAATAGATATAGGGCCGATTGCATTCATTTCTAGGATATAAAGAAAATAACATTAGCAGGAAGCGCTCACAAGGTCAGGCATAAGAAGGCAGGAGGAAAAACTGACAAGGGTCGGAATCTACCACAAATGTGTGGGTTTCATATATATATATATATATATATATATATATATGTGTGTGTGTGTGTAAATGCGTGTGTGTGTGTATACATATATATTTATATATTTTTATATAAAATAAATATTAAATATTTATATATTTATATAAATATTTATATATATATTTCAGAGACTACGCAGACATGGGGCAGAGCTGCTACTAGCTTTCTCCCTGACTGGCATTCATGCAGGAAAACTGGGAGGATATGATGCAGATTCCATTTATTTTCTTTGACATTTTACCACACTTCCAGCTTCTGAACGACATCATGGGAGACTTTCATTTTTCATCAGACTTGCTGCACATGGGACTTCGCCGCAGAAGACAGCCTTCTACTCACGGCCAGCTAATAGGAATACTGTGAGTACTTTGAGCGAGAAGGCCTTCTTTGAGCTCCTATGCACAACAGCTTAGGAGCCGGGAGGGACTGGCGGGTTTCAGCCTGCCCTGCCTGGCAAAACTGCATTTGAGCTTAGAAGACTTTGACTTGCTTCCCATGGAGGCTTTCCCATATTTGACATCTGGACTTTATAAAATGGGAAACTCACCCCGCTGGGAGCAAGCCTATCCTACAGCCCGGCTAGCGACATAGCGGCAGTCTAGTTCTCAGCCTGAATATTTGTTTGAAAGTTCTTACTGAGTATGTACTTACCTGGAGACAATAGCTTCTTGCTGTATGTATGTGCAGTAACCACCCAGAATATTTGTGGCTGATGCTGCAGATTCCCCCCTATTGCCGTTTCTGGGCTGGAACATGGTTTGGGCTCTTTATCTCTACTGAGTGAAAACAAGATGCCACTAGAGCTACTTTTTAAGAATAGAGACATTTGCATGGGAGATATTATTTGCTCTGACACCACGCTGACAATGATGACAATGGAGACTAAAAGACAATGAGCTGAGTATTTAGACAGAGAGACCTCTACCATATTACCACTCCACCACCATACACCTCTGCCTGCCATATATATCTATCATATGTTTTTGATCTTATAAAAAGCTTCCCCTTTGCACATTAACATTGCTGAACTTTGATATATATGTTATTTAGAAAAATAACGAGCTACCAAGAACACATTACTGTATGGCTTATATAACTGATACAGTACTGAGCCTGCCCAGTGTGTAGTAAATCTACGCTGAGACCCAACCGGCTGTGTTTGTATGTTGAATATCATTGGGCTGTGTGGGTGTGTACTTAAATTGCGAAATCTTAGGCTGTGTGCGATGTGTGTGTATTTGAATGACTTTGCACTGTATGATATTTAAAATCCTAAGGACCTTGGGCTGTGTGTCTGTGTGTATTTGGGAATAAACTTGGGCTGTGTGTGTTTTTAAATGACATACGACTGTATGTGTTTAAATATATAGTACACCTTAGGGTATGTCTCTAATGTGTATATTTGAATAACCTTGGATTGTGTGTGTGTATTATTTGAAATGTAGGACAGCATTCAGCCGTATTGTGTGTATGTTTGAATAACCTTGGAAGCTGTGTGTGTGTATTTAATGATCTTAGGCTGGGTGTGTGTATTTGAAATGTGTACACCCCAGGCTGTGTCTATGTGAATGTGTGTGTGTATTTGAATAATCTTAGACGAAAGTATTGTGTATTTGAAATTGGGGCCTTGGCTGTGTTTGTGTATTTGCCCTTATATCCTTAGGCTGTGTGGGTGTATTACTTGGTTGTGAGATCTTGGGCCACCGTGTACATGTGTATGTGTATTTGAATGACTTTTACTGTGTGTGTGTTTGATCCTGGGGCCTTGGGCTGTGTGTCTGTGTGTATTTGAATAAGTTGGGCTGTAATGTGTTTTAAATGTCCTTCAACTGTGTGTGTGTGTGTTTTAAATATGGTACCTTAGAATTATATGTCGGGATGTATTTGCGAATAATCTTAGGTTGTGTGAGTATTTGAAATGTGGCACCTTGGGCTGTGTCTGTAACGAGTGTCTGTGTGTATTTGAATGATGCTGAGGACTGTGTGTTATGTTTGAAAGCGATGGAACCTTGAAGCTCATTATTCTGTGTGTATATTTTTGAATAACCTTAAGGTTGTATAAGATTATGTATTTGAATTGAAGCAGGACCTTGAGTTGTGTCTATGTGTGTGTAAATGATCTTAGGACTGTGTGTTAGTGTGTGTATTTGAATAACCTTGGGCTTTGTGTATATTTGAATGTGTGACTGTGGGCCTTATTGTGTGAGTTTGTGTGTTAAGAATGACCTTAGGCTGTGTGTATTATTTGAATGTGGGACTTTACCCAGGATGTGTATTTGTGTGTGTGTATTTGAATGACCTTGGGATGGTGTGTATTTGAAAAGAGTGAACCCTTGGGCTGTCTATATGTGTGAGCATGTGTGTATTTAAATGACCTTGGGCTCTGTGTGTGTGTATTTAAAATGTGGGACCTTAGGCTCTGTGTGTGAAGTGTGTATTTAAATGACTTTGGGTTGTGTATGTGTATTTGAATGTGAGACATGTGAGACCAGGTAATAATGTGTGTATTTGAATAATCTTGGGTTGTGTTTGTGTATTTTGAAATGTGGGACCTTAGGCTGTATATTTTTGTGAGTATGTGTGTATTTGGATGACCTTGAGTGTGAATTTGAAATGTGGGACCCAGCAGTTATATGTTTGTGTGTGTATTTGAATAACCTTGGACTATGTGTAATATAGCGTTTCAATAACCTTGAGTTGTGTGTGTGTGTATTTGAAATGTCAGGACCTTCAGCAGTGTGTGTATTCGAATAACCCTTAGGCTGTCAACTGTGTACCATTTCAATGACAGATTTTGTGTATATGTTGAAACGTGGAACACTTCGGCTGTGTGTATTTGTGAATAACCTTAGGCTGTGTGTATGTATTTGAATGTGAACCTTTGGACTCTGTGTGTGTGTGTATTTGAATGATATTGGGCTGTATGTGTATTTGAAATGGGACCCCTTGGGCTCTGTGTGTGAGAGTGTGTGTGTATTTAAAATGATTTAAATGACCTTGGCTTGTGTGTATGTGTGTGTTTTAAATTTGGGACCTTGGAAGCTGTATGTGTATTTGAATAACTGGGCTGTGTCTATGTGTATTTGAAATGGAATTCCTTGTGTTGTGTGTGTGTGTATTTGGATAACCTCAGACTGTGTGTGTGAATTAGAAATGTGACCTTAGGCTGTGTGTGTGAGGTATTGTGTGTGTATTTAAGATAACCTTGTACCGTGTGTATATTAGAAATACAGGACCCAACAGGTTGTATGTATAGCCATTTGAACAACCTTAGGCTCTGTGTGTGTGTTTTTGAAATGTGGGGATCTTGATTTGTAATGTGTATATTTAAACAACCTTGACACCTTATGTGTGTATTTAGGCTGTGAGCATGTGTTTGTACTGGGCCAGAATAACCAAAGTCCCCTGTCTCATCAGCAGTGAGGATTAAAGTATGTGTGTTGTGTGATCACAAAACAGAAGCTATGGCTGAAGGCTCACTTGATGATCAACTCACAACAACAACATTAAAATAATGCTGAGCATGACTGTGTGGCTCGTGATGGATAGGTAAGAGTCGGGGCTGGCATCCTGCACAACAGCAAGTAGTGAAAGGGTCAAGATTCCACCCAACCCCTTCCACTGCCCTCATGTAATTGTTGACAGCACAATTACAAAGCTGTCGAGGTGGGTTTCAGGCATAATGGCGTGATCCAACAACCGTCCCTCCAGCGGTGCCCATTTCCCACCAATGTCCCCGATTCCTCCCTCCCCCAGCCTGCCTCTATAACAGACACTTTTTCCCCTCTCTCTCTCTCTCTCTCTCTCTCTCTCTCTCTCTCTCTCTCTCTTTCTCCTCCCTCCATCCCTTCTCATACACATTGTGGCTCCTACAGAAACTCTGGCACATCTACACAATGGAGTACTATGCAGCTATCGGTAAAATAGCAAAGTCTGAGCAAAACAATAGCAGAACTGGGGAGGGCGCACACTGCACATACCAACCGGGTTCGGTCCCCGGCATCCCTTGGGTCCCTATGAGCACCCCAGGAGCAATTCCTAGAAGGCGCATGGGAGCCAGAAACAGCCCCTGGGACATCGCTAGTGTGGACTTAAAAAGGAAAAAAAACAGTAATAGAAAGAATAATAAAGGGAAGTCTTTGAGAATTATCTGCCAATGGATGGACGTATGGGAGGGAGAATCATGCTGAGTGACAGCATTAGTCAGAGGAAAGGACAAATGCGAATATGACGGCATTCATTAATGGGATATAAATAGATACCAGTGTTATTACTAATTGTGGGAAATGGTCACTCCAGGGCTAGAACTGAGCATTGAATGTAGGTGAGGGCTTTGCATTGATAGCCCAACTGTCCTCTTGACCCAAGGAATGATAAGTGTCCCAGGTGGGTGAGGACCCGGTGGCACCTGAAATCTTAGGAAAGGAGTGAAACACAAGGGTTCTACCCCAGCCTTAATCCTCCTCCTCAAATTACGGGAAGCCGCTTTTTCTCTCCCTGAGCGCAATCTGTCTCCCTTTGAATTGTCCTGAGCATTTAATTTACGAAAAAACAGGGACCGGAGGAAGCATCACAGAATAGGGTTTCAGTGGAAGCTTTGCTCCACAAGGATACCATTTCCTCCTGATTTGCAAATTAAAGAGGCCGGCCCTTTCTGGTGCACACTGATTACTCCCACTTCTGCTGTGGAAACATTAGGCTGTATTTGGCGGAATTAAGGGAAGAAAAGAAATAGAATGGTGGAGTTAATAGGTAGCCAGCACCGCGAGGAGAAAATGAATAATAAGCAATTTGCCCAGAAGGCATGCTTAAAGCCCTGTGGCTGCATTCTTTTTGAGCACAGATCCTGATACCACCGCTGTTAAAAAAAAAAAAAAAGGTTTAAAATATATAAAAATAAAATATTGAGCTAAAATTAAATAAATTATTTTTGAAAGACAAATGCACAACTTTAAAGGACTGTAGTAATTTTTCTGGCATAGTCTTTTTAGAACAAAAAGAGGTTTTAAAGGAATTTTTATTATATCACTGAAGATAAACAATTGCCAGTATTTAGCTCTAAAGCCTTGCAAAGGCTTTGTTTGTAGGCAAGAAAGCAAACATATAAAGACCTGTGACCCACCTCGAAGGAAAGCATTACTATGATCTTCCAGCTCATTTTAAAAAATTTTCTTTCTTATTATACCACAGTGAGATAGGCCCCCTTACAAAACTGTGCATGGTTGGGACACCGGGCATAGCGTGATCAACACCAGATCCTTCCACCAGGGCCCATTTCCACCCTGTCCCTAGATTTCCCTCTCCCCTACCGGCCTGCCTCTGGCATGGCGAACACTTTGCCTCCTTCACTCCTTCTCAGCCTCAGCTATATATCTTTCATATACTTCTCCTTCTCCTTCTCGTCCCCTCCTCCTCGCTGCTCCTCCTTCTCAACTACTCCTTCTCACTCCTCCTCCTTCTGCAGCTATCAGCTACTCCTTCCCTCATACACTCCTTCTCCTTATCTTCCTCCATATTCAGCTACTCACTCCTCCTTCTCCTTCTCCTTCTCCTTCTTATCCTCTTAGCCTATCATCTCCTTCTCCTTTAGCCTATCAGCCTCCTCCTCCTTTGCATACTTCCCACTCCAGCTACCTCCATTCCTCCTTCTCCTCCTCCAGCTATGGCCCATATTTCACTCCTCCTCCTCCTCCTCCTCTCCTCAACTATACTTCTCGACACCTCCTTCTCTCCTTCTCCTTCTCCTTCTCCTTTATACTCCTCCTCATAACTATTACAAAGTGCTGTTAAAATTACCTCCCAAAGAACACAAAGAGTTTACCTCTAAACAGGCATCTCCTAAAATTGCCTTCCAAAAGTACTTCCTCAAAACATTAACTGGTACTTCCTAAAATTTTATCATATGGAAATACCTCATAAGGTATCAATGCTCTATGTTACCTAAGAACCTGTTAAAAGTACCTAAAAGTACTTCTTAAGGCACTAAAGTATCTCAAAAAATACCTCCTGGAAGCACCTACAAATGCCTCCCTTAAGTACCTCCTATAAAGAGTACGTTCTAAAAGGATTAATGTCTAATAGCCTGGCTTCATACTTATTAAAAGTAGCTCCAGAACATACCTCCCACAAGGGTTTCTAGATTCCTCCTAAAGTATCAAGTAACCACTGTTTGGAGAGTACCTCCTACGGTATCTGTGTTCCATAGAGTTTAGAAGAGGTACCTCCTAAAAAGTATCCTCAGGGTGCATTCCTAA
>JAJIBD010033040.1:37500-52442 GCA_021461705.1 Cryptotis parvus | reverse complement strand
GGTTCGGCAGTCTCCCTGGCTGGGTTATGGACTGATGACCATTCCCCACATCGATGGACAGAGAAAGCAGCCACAAAACCACACTTGTATCACTTGTCTTCCCGTTGCATCGACTTGCTCAAGCAGGCACCAGTAACGTCTCCATATGTCCTGTCTCATGCAAGTAGAGCCCAAGGGCACCTGCTTGCTCCAGGAACATAAAGAGCCTCAAACCATTCCATCAGGTCATGGGAATGAGGTCTATCATTGTGACTGGTTTTTGGCATATCAAATGCAACATGGGTAGCTTGCCAGGCTCTGCCGTGCCGGTGGGATACTCTTGTAGTGCGCCTCTCATCTCGTGCATGGATTGATGAACCACAGCGGGGGGAGATCAGCTCTTCTGCTGGGTGGAGCTCTGATGAGCTGGGGAGTCCAGATGTGGAAAATGGCGGCCCTCATGGTGTGGGGGTTCCTCTGGCTTTGCTAGGCTCTGCTGGGATGGCGGCCAGGGCTAGAACCTGCCTTCCCTCCCAGGCGCCTCATGATCACCTGGGCACAGGGAGAGCCGGTAGCAGCTCTGCCCCGTGTGTCTCTCAGACCGCAGACAGCAGAAAAATCTGAATTTTCAGATTTTACTTCTCACCACTCATGCCTCCTAACCACACACACACACACACACACACACACACACACACTCAATCACTTCACTTGATCACTTGAATCCCGTTATTCATCGATTTGCTCGAGCGGGCGCCAGTAACATTTCCATTGTTACTACAATGGAAATTGTACACACACACACACACTCTTTATACAAGTCTGCTAGAGACAGATACTTCACAAAAGGTTAGGGAAGGGAGTTATAAGAGCCAATGAACTTCCATTCCAACCTCACGGAGTTGGGCTTAAAACCATGCCCACCCCCAAGGACCAGGAAGGAACCCTGAGGTTTTAGGCACCCAGGAAAGAAAGAAACAACAGCTTCATTTCATTGACAACTTAATCCTCCCAGGCTAGCGTCCTTGCACCTGAATTTCTTCCTCTGCTGGAAGAAGAATAATGAACTCAAGAGCAGACTGCTTGAATCAGATGTGCAAAAGGGGGACCCCCATGGTAGGACGCTGTAGGAAAGACGTAGGAGGAGTGAGTCTGAAATAGAGCATCAGCTCACCCCTACAGCACTTGACTCTCTCAAGAGACACACACCAGGCCCCAGCTGCTCCCTCTTCAAAATACAAAGCATTTTATCAATGTCAGTAGAGTCTTTTAATATTCTCCTTCTGCTCCGGGAGAGTTTCCCCACGTCCCAACCTCCCCACCAAAGCATGGAGACAAATGGTTCTTAATAAACGTACAATCCCCATGATTTACCAAGCCGGCTTTAAGCCCTGGCAAAATTATTATTATTATTATTATTTTTTAGCACTTGGTGGAGCTTAATTTTGAATAAGCAACGTGCTACGGAAATATAAGTATATATCATGGAGTTAATCTCTTTCATGATCCTATTTTAAGCAAAATTAAGTAGAACTAAAGTCCAGATTAACTAGGAGGGGAGAGATTGATTTATCTTCAGGGCTGTTGTTCGGCACTAAAGAGGATTTTGGATGGTTTATGAGACACTTAATACCCAATTCTGCTCGTCAAAGTGTTCTCAGCACATGGTCTTATGCACAATTCTCCTTTTCCGGACCTATAGATCCTTCCTTGAGCCCAGTTGGACTGCAGGAAAACAACGAAATCAAGGGTCCCAGAAGGCCGATGCCGATGTGTGTACTTTGCACCGTTAAATGTGTGATGAACATTATTGATTTGTCCACAGACTCCAAAGGTTTGCAGTGGGCGGAAATCCTAAACCCACCCACCTACCGAGTCAATAATTCAGGAAAATAGATTGTCCACAGCTCTGAGGCTTGGAGAATCCCTGAAGTTATGAAGCGAGCACGGAACCCCACGACAGGCGAACCCTTGCTCACATTGAGATGCTACACAGGGAAAGACAAGAGTCAGGAGATGGTCACTAATTAGGGATTTGGATTGATGCCATACCTAGCGTGTTCAGCGATTACATCTAACTCTGTGCTCTGGGGCTAGTCCTGGTGAGCCTCAGGGGACCATAGCTGTGAATTCTCAGGGATCAAGCCACGGAGAGCCCCTTGCAAAGCAAGAGCTCTAACCACTGTGCTCTCTCTCTGGCCCCCCACGTGAATATCAGCAAGAGGCGAACCTCTCCTCTCAGCCATAGACACTTTCCTGCTTAAAATAACAGATGATGCTCGTTTTGTTTTTAGTTGTGCTCAGGGGTCCCTCCTGGCTCTGCACTCAGGAATTACTCCTGGGGGTGCTCAGGGGACCCTATGGGATGCTGGGCATGGAACCAGGTTGGTCACGTGCAAGGCAAATGCCCTCCCTGCTGTGCTATCACTCTGGCCCTTATGGTACACATTTTCTTCTCTCTCTCTCTCTCTCTCTCTCTCTCTCTCTCTGTCTCTCTCTCTGTCTCTCTCATGCAGGCACTGAAAGATTCTCATATTTATCTCTTCCTCTACTTCCAGCACGCAGTTCTGGTCCAGAGTGATCATTTCCAATAATCTTTGGAATAATCCCTTCTCCATCCAAAACTACCCTCCGCGCCCCAACTCCACTCTGGCAAGCTGCCAACCATGAATCAACCCTCCCAGCCCTTGCTTGCTATAACACCCTTTATTTTCTTTTATAAATGCAAGAAGCGTTTATGAAATCCTTCAAAGCAAGGAGAAAGTGCCCGCCATGTGGCGTTAGTGCGTGTCTCTTTCTCAGGGCACACACACGGTTGTCAGTGACCAGATGCCGAAAGGTTAAAATCTAACGGCGATCAATCATCACAAATTAACTTATTGATTTTTTGACAATTCCATTTTCCATTCTTTTAAGGTTTCTTGGAGCAGATAATATGAAATCCATTTGTGATATGCTTGGACTGGGAGTGGAAACATGGGTGGTTCTATGGGTCACTGGAGGGAGTGGGCAAGGGTGGTGGGCACCTAGTTTTCATACACACCTCGTCTCCATAGTCTACAACTTTGTAGACTGTGAACAACCTAATGAAAGTAAACAGTACCTTCACTTGTATCCCTTGTATCACTGTTTTCCCGTTCATCATCTATTGGCTCGAGCAGGCACCAGTAACATCTCCATATGTCCTGTCTCATGCTAGTAGAGCCCAAGGGCATCTGCTTGCTCCAGGAACATAAAGAGCCTCAAACCATTCCATCAGGTCATGGGAATGAGGTCTATCATTGTTACTGGTATCTGGCATATCAAATACGACACGGGGAGCTTGCCAGGCTCTGCCGTGTGGGTGGGACTACTCTTGTAGTCGCCTCTCATCTCGTGCATTTATTGATGAACCACAATGGGGAGAGATCAGCTCTTCTGCTGGGTGGAGCTCTGATGAGTGTGGAGTCTGGGTGTGGAAAATGGCGGCCCTCATGGTGTGGGGGTTCCTCTGGCTTCTAAGGAGGCTCTGCTGGGGTGGCGGCCAGGGGCTAGAGCCCACCTTCCCTCCTGGGTGCCTCGTGATCAGCTGGGCACAGGGAGAGCGGTAGTAGCTCTGCCCGTGTGTGTGAGTCTCTGGATCAGGCATACCTGGGCTTGAAATAGACTGATGTAGGGTGGGATTCTGGCAAGCCGGGGCCGTGATCAGCTCTTCTGCTGCGTGGAGCTCTGACGGACTATGGTGTCTGATTAGTTTTCACATTCCACCATTTGCGTAGACTCATCTGTAGTCTTATTAGTTGGATCCAACCAGATGCATTTTGGGTCACACCCAGCAATGCTCAGGGGCTCCTCCTGGCTCTGCACTCAGGAATTACTCCTGGGGGTGCTCAGGGGACCCTATGGGATGCCAAGGATGGAACCTGGGTCACTCGAATGCAAGGCAAACGCCCTCCCCACTGTGCTATACTTCCACTCCAGTTATTCTGTTCCTAATCCTATTGATTGTTGTTCCTAACGCAGAGGGCAAGAACCAAGATTCCTGAGGGTCCCTGCACCCATCCCGTCCTCAGGATTATTCCCAATGTCCTGACTTCTGGGTCCAAGATGGAAAACATCCCATGAGAATCATCAAAATTATTTCGTGAATGATCAAGGCATTGGAAAACATCAGAAGTGCTGTAAGGAAGATCACTTGATCACTTGAATCCCAGTTATTCATTGATATGCTCGAGCGGGCGCCAGTAACATTTCCATTGGACCCTATCACGTGCCAATGTAGCCCAATGGCATCTGGTTGATTGAGGAATATGAAGAGTCTCAAACCGTTCCTTCAGGGTCTTGACAAGGAAGTCTAACCATCTTATAAGATGTTCTATTATTTTTCCTTGCCCAATGTTCCTTCTCTCCCTACGTTTCCTTCTCTTGGTTCAGTCGTGAAGCAGAATAACAAGGCAAGAGAAATCTATGAGAGCAGGAAATAAATGAGGAAGTGATACAAAGCTTCTTAACTCTAAAAGAAAACTATTTTTGGAGTGATTACCCTCTTGTTCAATTTCTGTGTCGGTTTAAAAGCATGAATCCTATTTTTTTTCTCGGAATGGGGAATGTAAAATGCTTTTTTGATGTAGGGTGTAGACCAGGAAACATGATTTTTTTCCCTTTTTAATGGCAGAATAATGGAGCGTTACGATGCACATTCAATAATTGTGAGTTTCCCTGCATACTTGGATATTTAAGAGGTACATGGTTCTCTTGAACTTTCTCATCTACAAAGTGGGAAAAAAGAGTAATTCCGCCTTGACAGCTACAGCAAAATCACAGATACAATATGTGAAGCTATCAGCACAATGAGTTGGAAAATAGCAAAACACTTCGGCGCACATTTGCATGAAATCGTGGTACTTATCTACTGCAGTTTAATGCTAGCTGGTCTGGCTCCCCACAAAAGCTGAAACATCAAATGTCATTTTATTAAAAGGTAGAAGATCTTTTGGGTTGCTCACCATGTTTGTTTAGGGAGGAAAGGTTAGCACTTGGAAACTTGAATACCTAGTACGGTAGGTGGTGAAATTCTTTTTAATTGAGAGGTCTCCAAATTCTAGATCCCTGTCTCTCTTTTCCTCTCTCTAATTTCATAGCAGAGTTTACATCAAGAAACAAAGGTTCCATAATTATATATTTAATATATCTATCTTATGATACCAATATCCAAGGTCAGGCAAATCATGGATCAGGAGGATCACTATTCCCACGGGAGGTCAAAAGATCACGTGGCCGCCCACCTACAAGGTGGTCAGACTTCCTTGTCAAGACCCTGAAGGAACGGTTTGAGGCTCTTCATATTCCTCAATCAACCAGATGCCATTGGGCTACATTGGCACGTGATAGGGTCCAATGGAAATGTTACTGGCGCCTGCTCGAGCAAATCGATGAATAACGGGATTCAAGTGATCAAGTGAAGTGATCAAGAAAAGTGGAATCTACCAAAGACGGTTGGGAATTGAGGTTAGGTAGGACAGAGAAGGGAACAGTGTGCTAACAATTGTTGTAAGTGATAATACCAGCCTAGAACTGAGCATTGACTACAGACAAAAAGGTACACATGATAACCTCTAAATGTATGTATTGCAAGCCACAATGTGTAAGAGAAGGAAGAGAGAGAGAGAGAGAGAGAGAGAGAGAGAGAGAGAGAGAGGCAAAGTGTCTGCCATAGAGGCAGGCTGGGGTAGGGGGGAGGGAATCAGGGGACATTGGTGGTGGGAAATGGGCACTGGTGGAGGGACGGGTGCTGGATCACGCTATGCCTGAAACCCAACCATGAACAGCTTTGTAATGGTCTATCTCATGATGGTATAATAAAATAATTTTTTAAAAAAGAAAACAAAGGTTTCTCCTGATGTTTTGCCTGGCCTTGATATTGGTATCATGCTATATTTTTATACCCCACAAATAAATGCAGTCATTCTATATCTGTCCTTTTCCCTCTGGCTAGTTTCACTCAGCATGATCCTCTCCATGTTCGTCCATTTCTAGGCAAATTTCATCACTTTGCGGTTCCTGACAGCTGCGTAGTATTCCATTGTGTAGATGTCTTATCTTGGCCTGCCTGCCTGAGAGCTTGACCCCAGCTAGCTGGCTTAATAAACTCCACTTGCCTTTTGCATTACTGGCTGGTTTCTTTGTGACTCCTAAGAACTTGCCACTCCGGACCCTAACATTTGGGGGCTCGTCCGGGATTGATGAGACTTTTCAGCATGTATAATTTATAAATAATATAAGATATAGACATTACTTATTATATATTTATATACTAAAATTTTATTAGTTTATTAAATCTAAACTATATAATATTTCATATTAAATATGCACTATATTGTAGTCTAAATTATATAGTTTTTAAATATAAATCTTATACATATTTAAATTTAATAAAATATTGACTATATGAATTATATAATTTCTTAACTATAAATATTTTAAATATTTATATCTAATAAACTATATGCTAATATATAGTTTACTATACAGAGATTTTTTCAGCATGTATGATTTATGTATACTATATGCATTATATATTGTATATTTTTATATATAAAGTTCTGCCATTAAGAATAAATTACAGTCCCTCAGTTAAAATTAGGAGGGACAAAACACTGCAAAAATGGAGTGAAGAGTTTCTGCAAACAAAACAGAAGAAGAGGAAGAAGAGGAAGAGGAGAGGGAGAGGAAGGAGGAGGAGAAGAGAAAGAGGAAGCAGCAGCAGAAGAAGATGAGTAGGAGTGAGAGGAAGAAGAGGGAAGAAGAGGAAGAAGAGGAAGAAGAGGAAGAAGAGGAGGAGGAAGAAGAGGAGGAAGAGGAGGAGAAGAAGAGGAAGAGGGAGGAGAGAAGAGGAGGAAGAAGAGGAAGGAGAGAAGGAAGAGGAGGAAGAAGAGGAAAGAGGAGGAAGAAGAGGAAGCAGAGGAGGAAGAAGAGGAAGGAGAGGAGGAAGAGGAAGAAGAGGAGGAAGAAGAGGAGGAAGAAGAGAAAGAAGAGGAAGAAGAGAGGAGGAAGGAGGAGGAAGAGGAGGAAGAGGAGGAAGAGAAGGAAGAAGAGGAAGAAGAGGAGGAGGAGGAGGAAGGAGAGGAGGAAGAGGAAGAAGAGGAGGAAGAGGAGGGAAGAAGAGGAGGAAGAAGTGGAGGAAGAAGAGAAAGAAGAGGAAGGAGAGGAAGGAGAGGAGGAAGAGAGGAGGGAGGAGAGGAGGAAGAGGAGGAAGAAGAGGAGGGAGAGGAGGAAGAGGAGGAAGGCGAGGAAGAAGAGGAAGAAGAGGAGGAAGAAGTGGAGGAAGAAGAGGAAGAGGAAGAGGAGGAAGAGGAGGAGGAAAGGAGGAGGAGAGGAAGAGGAGGAGAGGAAGAGGAGGAAGGGGAGGAAGAAGAGGAGGAAGAGAAGGAAGAAGAAGAGAGAAGAGGAAGAGGGAAGAGGAGGAAGAGGAGGAAGAAGAGGAGGAAGAAGAGGAAGAGGGAGGAGAAAGGAGAAGAAGAAGAAGAGGAAGAGGAGGAGGAGGAAGAGGAGGAGGAGGAAGAGGAAGAGGAGGAAGAAGAGGAAGAGGAGGAGGAGGAAGAAGAAGAGGAAGAGGAAGAAGAGGAAGAAGAGGAAACACTCCCGCTATTTGATTAAGATTCAATCCTCACGACCGTCCCCATATTTTAATAACTAAGTTGGGCCGGTCGATGATTCCCAGCTCCACTTAATTACTGTCATTTGTTTTGCAACGTGCTCCCAGACACGTCAATAGCGCCTGCAGCCAGAATCCACCCTGGGACTCTTTAATTAAGTCCACCCAGGAGGAAGGTGACCAGCTCTTCCCTGCCTGGACAGGCCCAGCAAGACAGATGATAGAACCGTGGTCACTCCAGGGCGGAAACCAGCAGCGTTAGAACCAATCAGAGATTTATCTTCAGCACGTTTCTGTCATTTCAGCCTAACTCACCCTGACATAGGCCTCTGCTGGACAGATGTGCAAAATGGTGGCCTTCATGGGGTGGGGCTTCCTCTGGCTTCTTGCTTCTGGCTTCACGGGGCAGAGCTGCTCCTGGCTCTCCCTGTGCCCAGCTGATCACGAGGCGCCCGGGAGGGAAGGCGGGTTCTAGCCCTGGCCGCTCTCCCCAGCAAATCTAGCAAGAAGTTGATCCCATATTATCATTTATGTCCATGCATACCACACAGCAAGGCGACTTGTAGACTCTGAGTTGGGGATTTCACCCACTAGAGATTGGCCTCAGAGTCCTGGGCCCTAGGAAAGCAGGATGAGAATGCTATTCGGGTCTCCCAGAGAGGAACTAAAAGAGCTATGCTTGGAATATCACGCCTCACTCAAGTGAGTGAAGGAATCCGGAGTTCTGACCTCCGTCGCTGTTCCAGAATCAGGGACGCTGTCTCGTTTGCCAAGGCATCGAAAATCAGATGGGCTGGACATGGAATGTGATTTGGAGACAACCTCTGGACTAGAGCCGTTACCGACTGGATCCCACGGGATGTCAAAGATCACGTGGCTGCCCACCTACAAGATGGTCAGACTTCTTTGTCAAGACCCTGAAGGAATGGTTTGAGGCTCTTCGTATTCCTGAATCAACCAGATGCCATTGGGCTACATTGGCACGTGATAGGGTCCAATGGAAATGTTACTGGCGCCGCTCGAGCAAATCGACGAATAACGGGATTTAAGTGAAGTAATAAAGTGAAGAGCTTGGCCAGTAATTACCTGCAATAACTAAAGCTGCAGAGACAGTCAATAATGGAGTTGGGCACCCCCAACTGATACCCCCAAAGCTTCACCTTCTTGTCCAAGCACACAGACACCTCCAATTCTTACCTTTTTAGAAGCTGTCCGTTCAACTCCTTTAATAATCCTTTAATATCATTAACAAGCCGTTAATGTCATATACTGTGTCCTTGCACCCTGAACCTGAGGCCCATCTTAATCCTGGTCAAATCCCACCTTTATGCTGATGTTTTGTTCTTCGGCGTAGGAGAGCAAGTAGGGTAATATTTACCCAGACCCACTTAGGAGCAAGCCTCAGTTCATTAAACAAGGTCCCATGGCCTTAATAATTTATGAGGTGATTAATCCTGACTTCAACAACTATTGACTCGACGTTCCCCGTTTCTAGGAGGACATGAATTGGGTTTGGCTTATAGGACATAGGAAACTTCTTACGTGTTAACTCATCAGTCTTTAGCATAGAAAATACTTTCACTGTGACCAGAAAAACAGATAAGAGGGGCTGGAGCCATAGTCCAGCAGGGAGGGCGTTTGTCTTGCATGCTACTGACCTAGGTTCCATCCCCGGCATCCCATAGGGTCCCCCGAGCACCCCCCAGGAGTAATTCCTGAGTGCAGAGCCAGGAGCAACCCCTGAGCATCGCTGGGTGTGGACCAAAAAGGCAACAGGTTGCATCCGACCCATGAGACTGCGGATGATGTGTCTGTATGCAAATGAAATTTGTTTGTTGTTGTTGGTATTTTAGGGGCACAGCTGGTGATATTCGTAGCTTACTCCTGGCTCTGTGCTCAGGGAATTACCACTGGTGGTGCTCAGGGGACCTATGGGATGCCGGGGGTCAAACCTGATCAGCCAGGAGCCAGGGGTATCTCTGACCCCCTCATCACAACCACTATTTAATCGCCTTCCTCTTCCTCTCTGAGAGCAAGATCCCGCCATCTGCCATTGCTCCTATCAAACTTGGTCTTCCTTCTTGCAAAATCTGATTTTCCTTCCTTTAAATACAGAAGCTAGGCCGGAAACGGCATCTTCATCATCATTCTCAGCGTGGACCGTGGCATCTGCGTGTCTCAGGACGGAAGCCAATGATTAATGAAGCTATAGACTCAGGGAGGAAGAGCAAATAGAAGAAATCCTGCACCCAAGGACAGACTTTTAGCTCCCAGGTATATTTGAAGGGGTGGGGTTTAATTTGATCTCCGATTGATTCTCCCAACGGTACAACTCAATTAACTGGTTTATTTACTGTTCATAGACTTGGCCTTCAGGTGAGAATGTGAGAGGAAGCGAGTGAGAAAAAAAACCATGGATAAATTATGTTTCCAGAATGCATGTGCCCGCACGCACACAACAAAAACACACATTCGGGGACACACACATATATTCACAGTCACACATGCATATTTCTCTGTCTCTGGGCACTGAGTCAATGAATTTCTCACTTATTCCTGCATCATCATAGAGGAAATCTTTGCCTTGTGCACCTTTAACGGAATTGTAATGATCACTATCACTATCACTATCTTCCCATTCATCAGCTATTTGCTAGAGCGGGCACCAGTAATATCTCCATATGTCCTGTCTCATGCTAGTAGAACCCAAAGGCATCCGCTTGCTCCAGGAACATAAAGAGCCTCAAACCATTATATTAGGTCACGGGAATGACCTAATATAAATGTTACTGGTATTTGGCATATCAAATACAACACGAATAGCTTGCCAGGCTTGCCGTGTGGGTGGCATACTATTGTAGTCACCTCTAAATAAAGCAATTATTGATGAACCGCAAGGCCGCTAGCGGCGCTGAGCTGGGCTGTGATAGTCTGGTCTGCTGGGTGGACTTGTGATGAGAGGGAAGTCCGGATGTGGAAAATGGCGGCCCCAATGGAGTGGGGGTCATCTGGCTTGTTGTGAGGCTCAGCTGGGGTGGCGGCCAGGGCTAGAACCCGCCATGCCTCCTGGGCAACTCGTGATCACCTGGGCACAGGGAGAGCCAGTAGCAGCTCTGCCCCGTGTTTCTGAATCGGGGTATATATTCGGGTATTGTGTACACTGTATTTTGTGTTCACACATGATCATAATATATATGTGTATATAATAGTTATCTAGATGACGTGCAGAATGGAAAAATGAATGATGAAAGAATAGATAATAGATATAGGACGATTGCATTCATTTCTGGGATATAAAAAAATAACATTAGCAGGAAACGCCTCACCAAGGTCAGGCATAAGAAGGCAGGAGGGGCTTGACAAGGGTCGGAATCTACCACAAATGTGTGGGTTTCATATATATATATATATATATATATATATATGTGTGTGTGTGTGTGGCGTGTGTGTGTATACATATATATTTATATATTTTATATAAATAAATATTAAATATTTATATATTTATATATAAATATTTATATATATATTTCAGAGACTTCGCAGACATGGGGCAGAGCTGCTACTGGCTCTCCCTGTGACCAGCCGCTCATGAGGCGCCTGGGAGGGATGGTGGGTTCTAGCCCTGGCCCACCACCCCAGTAGAGCCTTGTAACAAGCCAGACGACCCCCACTCCATGAGGACCTCCATTTTCCACATCCGGACTTCCCCCTTGTCAGAACTCCACCCAGCAGACCAGCCTATCACAGCCCGGCTCATCGAGATCCACCCGCTTTCGCAGATATGGGCAGAGCTGCTACTGGCTCTCCCTGTGCCCAGCCGCTCACGAGGCGCCTGGGAGGAATGGTGGGTTCTAGCCCTCGCCCACCACCCCAGCAGAGCCTCGCAACAAGCCAGATGACCCCCCACTCCATGAGGGCCTCCATGTTCCACATCTGGACTTCTCTCTCGTCAGAACTCCACCCAGCAGACCAGCCTATCACAGCCCGGCTAGCCGCATAGCGGCGCGTGGTTCATCAATAAATGCTGGACTTAGAGATGCCTACAAGAGTATGCTACCTGCACGGCAGAGCCTGGCAAGCTACCCGTGTCGTATTTGATATGCCAAATACCAGTAACAATTATAGACCTCATTCCCATGACCTGATGGAATGGTTTGAGGCTCTTTATGTTCCTGGAGTAAGCAGGTGCCCTTGGGCTCTACTAGCATGAGACAGAACATATGGAGATGTTACTGGTGCCCGCTCGAGCAAATCGATGATGAACGGAAGACAGTGATACAGTGACAGTGAAATATATATGTATTTATATATGTATATATACATATGTATATGTATATATGTGTGTTTGAATAACCTTAGGCTGTGTGTGTATTTAATGACCTTGGACTGGGTGTGTGTGTATTTGAAATGTGGAACCTTGGGCTGTGTACATGTGTGAGTATGTGTATATTTGAATGACCTTGAACTGTGTGTGTATTTGAAATGTGAGACCTTCGGCTGTGTTTGTGTATTTGAATATCATTGGGCTGTGTGGGTGTGTACTTAAATTGTGAAATCTTGGGCTGTGTACGTGTGTGTGTATTTGAATGACTTTGCACTGTGTGTGTTTAAAATCTGGGACCTTGGGCTGTGTGTCTGTGTGTATTTGAATAAACTTGGGCTGTGTGTGTTTTTAAATGACCTTCGACTGTATGTGTTTTAAATATGGTACCTTAGGGTATGTGTCTCTGTGTGTATATTTGAATAACCTTGGATTGTGTGTGTGTATTTGAAATGTGGGACATTCAGCCGTGTGTGTGTGTGTGTTTGAATAACCTTAGGCTGTGTGTGTGTGTATTTAATGATCTTGGGCTGGGTGTGTGTATTTGAAATGTTGTACCTTGGGCTGTGTCTATGTGTGAATGTGTGTGTGTATTTGAATGATCTTGGACAGTGTGTGTATTTGAAATGTGGGGCCTTCGGCTGTGTTTGTGTATTTGTATATCCTTGGGCTGTGTGGGTGTGTACTTGAATTGTGAGATCTTGGGCCGTGTACATGTGTGTGTGTATTTGAATGACTTTGCACTGTGTGTGTGTTTAAAATCTGGGGCCTTGGGCTGTGTGTCTGTGTGTATTTGAATAAAGTTGGGCTGTGTGTGTTTTTAAATGTCCTTCAACTGTGTGTGTGTGTGTTTTAAATATGGTACCTTAGGGTATATGTCTCTGTGTGTATTTGAATAATCTTGGGTTGTGTGTGAGTATTTGAAATGTGGCACCTTGGGCTGTGTCTGTGTGAGTGTCTGTGTGTATTTGAATGATCTTGGACTGTGTGTGTATGTTTGAAACGTGGAACCTTGGGCTGTGTGTCTGTGTGTGTATATTTGAATAACCTTGGGTTGTATGGGTGTGTATTTGAATTGTGGGACCTTGAGTTGTGTCTATGTGTGTGTATTTAAATGATCTTGGACTGTGTGTTAGTGTGTGTATTTGAATAACCTTGGGCTTTGTGTATATTTGAATGTGTGACCTTGGGCTGTATTGTGTGAGTTTGTGTGTTCGAATGACCTTGGGCTGTGTGTATTATTTGAATGTGGGACTTTGGGATGTGTATTTGTGTGTGTGTATTTGAATGACCTTGGGATATGGTGTGTATTTGAAAAGTGAACCCTTGGGCTGTCTATATGTGTGAGCATGTGTGTATTTAAATGACCTTGGGCTCTGTGTGTGTATTTAAAATGTGGGACCTTAGGCTCTGTGTGTGAGTGTGTGTGTATTTAAATGACTTTGGGTTGTGTATGTGTATTTGAAATGTGAGACATGTGAGACCTTGAGCTGTGTGTGTGTATTTGAATAATCTTGGGTTGTGTTTGTGTATTTGAAATGTGGGACCTTGGGCTGTATATATGTGTGAGTATGTGTGTATTTGGATGACCTTGAGTGTGTATTTGAAATGTGGGACCTTGGATTGTATGTTTGTGTGTGTATTTGAATAACCTTGGACTATGTGTGTGCGTTTCAATAACCTTGAGTTGTGTGTGTGTGTATTTGAAATGTGGGACCTTCAGCAGTGTGTGTATTCGAATAACCTTGAGCTGTGTGTGTGCATTTCAATGACCTTGGGTTGTGTGTGTGTATTTGAAACGTGGGACCTTCGGCTGTGTGTGTATTTGAATAACCTTGGGCTGTGTGTATGTATTTGAATGTGAACCTTGGACTCTGTGTGTGTGTGTATTTGAATGATATTGGGCTGTATGTGTATTTGAAATGTGGGACCTTAGGCTCTGTGTGTGAGTGTGTGTGTATTTAAATGATTTAAATGACCTTGGCTTGTGTGTATGTGTGTGTTTTAAATTTGGGACCTTGGAAGCTGTGTGTGTATTTGAATAACTTTGGGCTGTGTCTATGTGTATTTGAAATGTAATTCCTTGTGTTGTGTGTGTGTATTTGGATAACCTCAGACTGTGTGTGTGTATTAGAAATGTGACCTTGGGCTGTGTGTGTGAGTGTGTGTGTGTATTTGAATAACCTTGTGCCGTGTGTATATTTGAAATGTGGGACCTTGGGTTGTGTGTATGTATTTGAACAACCTTAGGCTCTGTGTGTGTGTTTTTGAAATGTGGATCTTGGGTTGTGTGTGTATATTTAAACAACCTTGACTGTATGTGTGTATTTGGGCTGTGTGCATGTGTTTGTACTGAATAAGAATAACCAAAGTCCCCTGTCTCATCAGCAACGAGTTAGTATGTGTGTTGTGTGATCACAAAACAGAAGCTATGGCTGAAACCATGATGATCAAACTCACAACAACAACATTAAAATGATGCTGAACGCAGGCTGTGTGGCTCGTGATGATGGTAGGTGGAGTCAGGGCTGGCATCCTGCACAACAGCAAGTAGTCGAAGGGTCAAAATTCCACCCAACCCTTCCCACTGCCCTCTATGTAATTGACATACAATTACAAAGCTGTCCAGATTGGGTTTCAGGCATGGCGTGATCCAGCAACCGTCCCTCCAGCAGTGCCCATTTCCCACCACCAATGTCCCCGATTCCCTCCCCCCTCCCCCAGCCTGCCTCTATGGCAGACACTTTTCCTCTCTCTCTCTCTCTCTCTCTCTCTCTCTCTCTCTCTCTCTCTCTCTCTCTTTCTCTCTCCCTCCATCCCTTCTCATACACATTGTGGCTCCTACAGAAACTACGGCACATCTACACAATGGAGTACTATGCAGCTATCAGTAAAATAGCAAAGTCTGAGCCAGAGCAATAGCAGAGCAGGGAGGGCCTTTGCCTTGCACGCTACCAACCCAGGTTCGATCCCCAGCATCCCATAGGGTCCCTGAGCACCCCCAGG